>KN716165.1:449804-470407 GCA_000816705.1 Dictyocaulus viviparus
ATGTCGAACTCACAATCATTCTCCTCACTAGGAAAAACACTCCAACCTAGTCAGAATATCCTCACGTATCCAAGGAAACGTTTCAAATCAAATCATAACAAAATGATTTTTGATATTAATAGTGTTGGTAACAAAACAACGGAAACGTATACGATAATGATTACGAATGACGTCACATGGTTGAAAGGTGAAGCTTGAGTGAAAATTTTATGTAACCACAGATTTTCGATTTGTTAAGGACATTCACTTAGTTACAGCTTCTATGAGAAGCTCTTAAACTAAATAGATTACTTATATATTGAGTACAGAAAATATTAAAGTGACACATCTGCTGAGGTTTGCCCTATAAATACGAGATGTACTTGAGTTTTATATGAGGCAAATTTAACTCGATGTCTTTGAATCGAGTTAGAACACTTCGCTTAGTGTATTTCTTAATTGCATTACATCTATGCTATATACGTTTTCTTTCCCTTATTGCACCCTTGAGGTAAATGAAATTATTCGAATAAGCATTGTAGAAATGAAATCATCAAGAAATTATCGATTTTTAAAATGACATTTTTAATTATGTAATTAATTACTGCGAAAAAAAAACAGTAGCAGATGAGTCTAGTATTTGAACTGAGGACCAAAAAAGATAAAAGTGGAGGGAAATAGATGAGAAAAAAACGAAAAATCAGATTGTCCGTTCAAAGATCATCAAACGATCTAGAATATGCAAATGATTAGAGGCAATTTTTTGCCAGCTTAACGTAATGAAACATTTTGTATCCTCTCTAAATAGAATGTCATTAGAATGAATCTTATTTTTATTGAGGAAAATTTAGCTTAAGTATGTCACTTGTTTGACTCACGATGAGGAGTGGTTGTTAATTTCATGTTGAAGGATTGTTTTCATTACTCAACGTATCAGATCATTCATGTTTGCTTGAAGAAGAAAGAGAAGCGTTCGAATATTCCGTTCTACTTCATCGGCGTAATTTGATTAATTTTCCTCTAAAGCAGTTGAATTATCCTCCTCATGCGGAACTGATCTACTTAAAAGATATGCAAAATAAAATCACCAAACAAAAGGCCTTTCAAAGTTATACGAAGTAAATCCCATAGAGAACCCAAGTAAGAGTCACTCACATTCATCTTTACTTTTTTTCCTATCTTTATTTTCTAAAAAACTACGATGGTTTGATTGATTGTGATTAATTGACTCAACCCTGATAACGACGAATGCGTTACGAAACCCTTAACCAGTTTTTTCTGTGTTCCAAACCGATGCTAAGTCAACCACGAAACTTGAAACGTCGAAGAAATTATTAAGAGAGATTCAAACTCGCATCTGTTGGTGTCCGATCTGGTACGCTACCGATTGCACTACCAGAATACCAGCACTGTGTCCACTCAATGCTTCACTTATTATTCCTAAGCGGATGGGTTATCAACACTAGGTTGATGAGAGATTGATTGCGGTAATACCCTAATAACAACGCTACATAAACCGCTACTATTTATGCACCATCCTAACAACGTTAGAATGTCACTGCAGAAATTTTTTTCTATTAATGCATGTGGCTTTATTTACATGTAATTTACAATATTATACATAATGACAGCACTCATTTACAGATAAATTTCCCTCATAGAAATGAAACTGTGAGGTACGGTACGCAATCGTCATCATTGTAATATGATGAAACTGATTCGATGCTGTTCTGCTCTTAACAAAGATTTAAGCTTTCGAGGATTTTAGTACCAGTTTACCTGCACCAGAACGGCACACCTAGTAACCCTGAGGTAAGATGCGAACCATCGGCTGCATAATACTGCTGCAGCTTTTACCACACTTTTTGATATCGGAAAATAGTTGGAAAGAAGCTCAGTGTTACTGGTGCTCTATTGAAGTACATAGATCATCAGTGAACTCTGATCTGCAATCAATACATGATGACCTGCACAATTACTGAATAACTCAATGGGTTACTATTGAAGTAGTCAGCTAGTTGTAAGATCAAAAATAGATTTTAAAAAATGTAAGCTAAGATTCAACCTGAATGAGCTAATTGAGCCATAACAGTGTTCCTTGTGATGGAACATCAATAATAGACCTTATGCTCGACCTCGATTCGGAGGAAATACTTGCTGATTTTGGTTCGGTGGGTTTGATAACATCTTTCATATGCACATATACATCCATGTGAGCATGGCAGTACGTACTGATGTATATGCGAACTGAATGCTGTACGTCGGTACAGTCAAAAATTTATAGCAGAACGATTAAGGACTACGTAGGAGGTGTTTTCTTATCGCTTTTAAATGAAAGTCATACACTCTCGCACAGACTGGCAACCTGCCAATAAGTACAGTATGCAGTCTCCATAGAATACTTAAAGCAATTCTCAGATAAGAATTGTGAATACAATTCAAAAAACGAAAAGTCTCATTCCTCAAATTGCTGGAGACACCGCGATGCGGTATCGTAATGTGGGACAAGCAGCAAAAGCTTCCAAAAATCTCAGAGCTAGACTAGATTGACTAATTTGGAAGAAAAAAACTAAGGTGTAAATTCCTAACTACAGCACGCTTATATCAGTTCCATACGGTACCTGATCATTGTGTCGTTTGCTTCAGAATGTAATTTTAGCATTAAGTAAAGAAAGCTACAATATTCAGAAAGGTCTATTCTGAATTTGCCTCCAACTAAGGTGTGTACGGTAACGCTGTTAGGCTTAAGGAAAGAATTTCCTTAAGCCATTACCCAAAATCTTTCCTTAAGCCATTTACCATTATTAACATTGGTCTGTCAATATAACACCTTTACGAAAATACCAAGAGATCTTAGAATTCAATGACTACTATGAAATGTTTATCATTGTGAACGCTCGGGCCTATAAGGTAAATGAGGAAAAGCTAAAACTGCAAACAAAAACCAATCACCGTACAAAATTTGTCAAGCTTTCCTTACGTCAGTGAAAGTCAACCTCATTGCCATATCCCTCAAAGAGTGATCGGAAAATTACGAATAACGAAACAATTTGATAGCTGAATATGCTTTGTAGGCTTTCCACAGAAAAATACCCCGTCGTGCATAATTACAATCCCTATTTAGACTCAACTTGTCGCATTTCGCTCGAGATTTTGCTGCATGAGACTCATTGAAACCTCTAAGCTTTGTCGATTGTAAGAAAGATTTCGTCACCATCGAAAAAAGTAAAGCCATGCTTTGATTGGAGAAAAAGTTTTCATGACGTACAAATGAGGCGAAAATAATATTAGACAGATTGAGTGAAGTGTGGTAAATGAGAGAACTGCGTAAAAGTGAAAAATATAGTTTGTGAAAAAAAACATACGGTGTGAAAAGAGTCAAATAAAAACCGATGGATTTTTTTTACAAAGTAACCAAATTTCATGCTTAGCTAAACCTTTTTGCGAAAGCAATATAAAAAATGAGTTCAGTTTAAGCTGGAAGGAGCTGGATGAGTTTCGTTCGCATTTCTCAAATAACTCACTCATCCATCATATAGCAAACCCTAAACTACGCCTTTATTCCTCCGATCCTCTAGCTTTTTCTATACAGCTGATGAAATGAGTTGATATTTTACTCACATTAAGCATTCTGACAATAGAATAATCATACAGCGTGTTCTTGAATATAGCCTCAATGAGTACACGAACACGCAATCAAACTATTCGTTGACCTTCTACACATTCTTCTTATTTTTAAGATTTAGAAGATCATTAGTCGTAAGCAAGAGAGGAAAATTACCTCTTTGACGACTTGTACAATGAGTGAAAATGTTTGCATAAATGAGCCTCAAAAATATCATCATGTTAGAGTTAGAGTACTACTGTGCATAATAGTAACATCAAAAAGGACCAAATGAGATTCTTGCTGGGACCCTCACATGAACACAGAGAGTTGAAATATCCTCTAAGTAGGAGCAAATTATTGATCATTTGTTTTCTATAAGCTATCAACCTCAGAAATGTAAAAAATAATGACGTCAATTTATGAATAATAATGAGATGCATATTTAAAATATGAAAAATGTTTCATATAACAACTTGTAGGAACAGGAATTCCACCTCATTTGAAATATTCTACATAAAATTCTTAGAATTTTCGATATGTATGTGTATGAAAGGTATTTGCAAACAGAATCTAGAATTATAGCAACTATACGAGGTAGAAAATGAGGGAATACATTAAGTGAAGTGTAGAATAAAAGTATATATTGATTTTCTAGAAAAGGAAACAAAAAGAAACATTACGAAGTAATAATTATAACGAGAAAATTTTTGTATGCAAAAAATGCATATGCACTTTCTGTTAAAACAAAACGACTAGCTTTCGAATTGCATTCATTTGAATAATTTGCATAAGTTTTAAGCACTAGAAAAGATAAGAGAATGATGAGGAAAAGACGTTTATTATATGGAATATTGAACGAGAATTCAAAAATTATCATAGCATGTAGTAAATATTTCCTACTACCTCACTCTATTCTCCAATCACTGCTCTAATGACATAATGAAAGCAAGCCTCATCACTCACTATTCATATCTTACGAATTAGCTAGAGGCATGAAACCATTTAACCTCTTCTCTTCACTTTTTCCATTCCTCACTACTATTCCGTTCTGCCCGTCACCATTTTGTCGTCTATACGACTCTCCATCGTCCTCATTATTGTGTTAGTTCTTCTATTTCTAACGAGGGTGTAATCGCTCAATTTTGAGGTGAAATCACTGAACTTAAGGTAATCCATACAGCTAACGAGCCCGAGTCATCATGTAGGGTTTCGTAATAGTTCAGCACAACTAAACAATAAATAGATTTTTTAAATAACCTACGAACGTGTCCGTCCATCGTGAAGACGTCGTCGAAGAAGATGT
This sequence comes from Dictyocaulus viviparus, assembly GCA_000816705.1. Taxonomy (NCBI): domain Eukaryota; kingdom Metazoa; phylum Nematoda; class Chromadorea; order Rhabditida; family Metastrongylidae; genus Dictyocaulus; species Dictyocaulus viviparus. The sequence goes on from KN716165.1 coordinate 454,694, forward strand.
TTACAACTACTTAGGCTCCATTCAACGATTCTCTTAAAGCACTTTTCCTAAGCTTTCATCGATAATCAGCCCATTTCGTTATTAATTAAAATCTTTATATGTGTTAGAAGAAAAAATACTTTGAAAACATTTTAAAGGCATGAATTACCCTCGATAATGAGTTAAAATTAGAATGACTTTTTTCACTGAACAACTTCTAGAGCTTTTCATCAGCGAATATCAGCAAGCTGAACAGACACGAAAGCAATTAAATCATTAGAGTAAAGCAATTTACTTTCTCAGAGTGTAACATTCAAGTCTTGTTATCAGAGTGACTCATGAATATTTGTACCTCATTGAGTTTATCATAAAGAATTGACGTTTTAAAAACAAACAAATGTTCTGAATCTTCTATTTTACTTATAAGACGATAAGAAAAAACACATAGAAGAGGAACTGGACGAGAAGGAATATCATAGGCTTGGATATGCACGGTTATGGATATTCAGACACATCCGATTGAATCGAAATCGTAAAGCAGTGCCAATTCAAGAAGGAATCAATTAGCAATTAGGAATGGTGTTTGTTGCTGTCAGAATCGCATAGCCTTATCAGACTAGCAATAACATCATTCAATTATTCAAATAGAAAAAGTCATACTAGCTTTCGTCTTCGTCAAATTCAACGTCGTCGTCGCCGTCGTCGTCGTCATCGTCGTCGACGCCGCTCTTCAATACCACTCATCCGTTCCATTTCCGTTCACTATCAATACATTTAAGCTTACTGCGATCATTGTCAATAGTTAGTAGCCTAAGTGATAAATAATAAATATTTGTTGTTTTGCTTTTGCAAAATATTCTCTTACGCGGTAATGAGCCAACTCTAAGCTTATAATAACATCACGTTGTTTATGAGTTTCAAAAATCGAAGAAAAAAAAACCAACTGCACTTAAAATCTGCTTATCATTTGAATAGTCATAATAAAAAACACCAAAAAAAAACGTTTTATCAAAAATTGAAACGTTTTGAGGTTAGAGGTAAGAGAAAAGGCTTTTCGATACGCTTTGAGTTTAGAGGTTAGAGATAAAGCCTTTCGATGAAAAGCATCTATAAAAAGTGACTATTGGTAAATGGTTATTGAAGATTTAGTTTTAAGCGAATGCTTCCAATAGTTATAAGCACTTCAATAATTAAAAGAGCACCCTCAGCATTGAGGAACGTAGGTACCGTTAATTAATTCAATGATGTAAAATCGTTAGTCAGATATAAACAACTTATTAGTAAACAAAAAATTTGGTTGGTTGCGATTCGAAACTGGATTTGAAATTTTCGTAGCTCCGGATGTTACGTGGAAGACCAGTTTGTGTTTCTTACAAACAAATATTTGATCTATAAGACTATAATGGCCATCACTAATGAAATTCATTCAACTTATATGTGCGGTTTCGAGTCACGCATGAGGTTCATATTTGATCTATAAGACTATAATGGCCATCACTAATGAAATGCATTCGACTTGCGGTGTGCAGTTTCGAGTCACGCATGAGGTTCGACGTTTTGTGTCGGACTCAAACCGTGGAATATCGAGATGTTTTTTAGTTAAGCAAATCGCTGAGAAGACAACTAATTATTTCTCGGAAAGTAACGATTAACTACAATTTGTACTACTATTCACTAAGTGAAACGTAAAGTGATGTCGTTTACGAAGCACTTTGATGACGTCTAACGAGAGAGCTTCAACGTCGTCGTCTACATGAAGCGTTATGCTGTCGCTTCAAGCAATAATCAATTAAGGACGTTCGAAAAAATTACTAAAGCCAATCTTATTAAGCCGATTAGGCTGTATTTATGTACGAGAAAAAGAATTTTAATAAATAAATACGAATAGTTCAGGAGGAATATTAATTTGGGAAGATCAAAAATTAACATGACATCAAATTGAGGAATGAAATCGAGTGAAATCAAATGAATAAATGAATTCAGTACAATGGATCAGTTCACTACACGTCCAGCAATGGTCTTGAAACTTTCAAGTAGACCAATACACTCCGAGTGATATTGACATACGTCGGTTGAGGGATGATCTACTTGCTAAATCTAAGCTATTTTACAGTTTTAATTATTCTGATCGAACACGAAGCTTTAACAGTATCACTGATATATTCAAAAAGCCTGACGTCTAAGCATATCACCTTCCTCAGACCTCAGGAGATGAATCTTTGAATTATCTAACTATTTCAACTTCAGATGTTACAGAATGAAGAGACCTCTTAAACAGTCGGAGCACCATCAGCACCATCAGTACCATCAAGCAACCGTAATGTTGAGCACTGTCGACTAAGATCTCAATCAGCTAAGGTTTTCAGCAGAACGTCGTCTCCATCAGTTCTCTAATCATCACTCATTGTTGTGGTGCTGCACTCAACTCAGCTCATGTCGACAAAAAGGGAAATTGACTACTTTGGCTATCAGGAAATGACTCCATCTGAATCGAGTATTGCGTTGATGGAGGCTGAATTGTCGAAATGTTAGCCAAGATGGATAAGAGTTTTTTAGCGATATTTTGTAAGACCACAAATAGGTTCTGCTGCTGAGATTGTTTCGCATGAAAATTTTCAAACCGTAGTATAAAGATTGACAATCGTAAAAAGCCAAAGAGAAAAATGCGGAAAGAAATACCTTGAGTGAATCTTTCTTCCATCTGCAAATCTTATCGCTTCTCAGCTATTAGCCAAGCTATTGAGGCAGTATTGATTCAGCTAGAAATCAGGAACGTATTTTTTAACGTTGTTGACAGGAATAGTTGCCACTGGAAAAGCACGCTGCTCGCTGAACTCATAGATTTATCCACAATGATGTTTTTTGAATACTCCTAAAAAAACACGCTCATGTCCAGCAGGCGATGGAAGAAATGCGATGCAGCATCGCTGTTAGCACGTCAATTGTTTCATAAAATGATGCCGTTTTTTGCTTGGCGCAGTGGTGAAGGTGCCGTAGTGACACACAGGCCCGATTTAGTTCGCGGCCGCTCGTCATATCAATGTTACGATATTCAAATAGGAGATTGGTCACTCATTTTTGAGTTCGACACTCAAATCGGTAACTCCTCATTTAGCCTCATGATATTTTACTCATTCTGAAGCATTCTGACAATAGAATAATCATATAGCGTGTTCTTGAATATAGCCTCAATGAGTACACGACCACGCAATCAAACTATTCGTTGACCTTCTACAGATTCTTCTTATTTTTAAGATTTAGAACATCATTTATCGTAAGCAAGAGAGGAAAATTACCTCTTTGACGACTTGTAAAATGAGTGAAAATGTTTGCATAAATGAGCCTCAAAAATATCATGAACTAGAGGCATGAAATCATTTAACCTCTTCTCTTCACTTTTTCTATTCCTCACTACTATTCCATTCTGCGCGTCACCATTTTGTCGTCTATACGACTCTCCATCGTCCTCATTATTGTGTTAGTTCTTCTATTTTTAACGAGGGTGTAATCGCTCAATTTTGAGGTGAAATCACTGAACTTAAGGTAATCCATACAGCCAACGAACCCGAGCCACCATGTAGGGTTTCGTAATAGTTCAGCACAACTAAACAATAAATAGAGTTTTTAAATAACCTACGAACGTGTCCGTCCATCGTCCTTCTACTTTCGAAGCGGATTTTCGAAATGGCAAAATGTATCCTCATTCCCGTTCAAATGCACAGAGATTACAATGTACTACCTCTTTCCCTCATTTTATGGATGCGCAATGTCAAAATTTTGTACTTTTTGTACTATTAGAGTATTTGATGAATCTATGCAGTTGTTAAGCTCCACAATTAACATTTCAAAAATTCATTAATTATCTAGAAGATGAATAATTATTGATCGTACTGATCACACGATTATCACTGATGGTACTTCAGCAGTATATGTCCTTTCAACGTAATGAAAATAAAATTTGTTTTGAATGATACAACGGAATGTTAGTAAGTAGAGCTTCAGGACAACACTGACATCCATTAGGCAAAATTTATCAACAACAAACCACGTAATTCCACTAAATCACTATTTTATTATTTTATTTCCCTCCAGCATAACCTCACGTCCATTACAGAGGTAAAAACGTTTCGAATTATTGTTAGTTGTCACTGTATTTCACAGTAAGAAAGCGAGTTCTTCTGAATTTTGATTCACTTTTAAAGCATCTGATAGACGTAACACTTAAATACGTCGTTTGTGATCTACTTGAGCTTCGATAGGAACTACGGTAGGTCAATAGACCATTCAACCTTTTGAATTGCTCTCTTCTTTCGTGTTCCAATAAAATTTTCATATTAAAATGTTTCAATCGATTGTTATGAAAAGTGAGGAAATAAAGCACTCAATGACAACGATTCAAACTATCTCACTTATTTTCGACCTCAAAAATATGTCACTAATTATGCAGCCTCCTCATTTTGAATAAAGCATTACTAGTACTAATTTATTTTGTTGTAAATTTTACAATATGTGTGAAGTAAGCCTCAAAAAAAAAGAAAAAAAAATCATCGATAGAAGATGACAACCATAGTGTCAGCAATTTATGAAAAATTCATTAACATTAGTAGTCAACACATTATGAGCGTGTTTATGAGGAACGTGATTAGTATAAAATGAGTCAAATTACATGCTGAGTTTTCATTATGAACAGAATGTGGTGCATAGTAGAAATCGTTATTAACGAACAGAATACGGTAGGAATAGTGATTTCGATAAAAATTCACAATGACGTCAACACAATCATAAAGAAAAAAAAAACTAACGAAGAGTAAACAAACATGAACAACTACGACAACGACTTTCGAACACACTAATGAGCTGGCCCGATAACGACAGCATCAGATGACCGGAAAACAAACGATGACAGCTGTGAGAACGAACATCGATTCAAAACCGTCATGACAAGAACATTTGCCTAACATCAATTAACCTCAACAGCTAACTCATTGAAGAGTAAATAACAAAAGGCATAAATCTAAATGTATACAACATTTGTCCATCATTAAGTATTTCAAAGCAGAAAAAGCAAGTGCATGTTAAACTTAGTCGATGATCATCGGGATTTCGGAAGACGTTCAGAATCCAGGAATGGAAAAAAATCTTCAGTAGTTCTTTTTTTTTGCCTTACAATGAAATGTTTTAAAGTTTTCCAATAAGAAAACTTAAGAGAAATGAAAAATATTTTCTTGAATAGTAAGAAAAGTACAAGAAAATGCACCTGTTCTAATTTGAAAATCGTATCGTATGAAAACAAATTTTAAGTTGTTTTGAACTCTTTGGAGTTGAAGACTCCTCAAATTATTCAACGTTCTCACCTCATTCTTACTCATGAAAATAAGTATTAGTTAGATGTTGAACATCACTCAGAGATCATTTTCTCATGAGGCTCATTCAAAATAAAAATTTATAGCACTTTAAAAATTGACGAACGAATGTTTGAAAAAATAACTATATATTTTTAAAATATTTAAAATACAGATAGACTCATAGAAAAAGAAAAGGCGAATGAAAATAAAGAGCCTCAAGCAAAACAATATATCTAATATTGATCAATCAGAATCGATAACGAGATGATTATATTGACAATTCGAGGAAATCCTTCGACACAGCAGAATAATGTTCGAGTACCAATAATGCTTATAACTCAGCTATCCTCAATGCATGAAAATTGAAATAATCATATTCAAAAATAGTAGGAATTCGAATTCCCTTAAACGTTGCATAAGCCGTGTCAAGCACCTCTCTGACCTATTGGTTGGATCGGAGATTGATAGAAAAGGATCGTGGAGGATAGATCTTTGATATCAGAGATCATATGTGGCGAATATTGCAGTTTTCCCCTCCATTCATTGTTCGTATCACATGTCAATCCCACAACTAACATACCACTCTGATAGAATAAAGCTCTGAGAGCATTCCAGTCTCATCTGCCCTTTAAATTTGGCGTTACTCTCTCCTTTTCTCCTCTTCAATCAAGTCTTCTTCTACCCAGAATCCTCTCGGACATTGGATTCCTCAACCAATGACACCTCCACTCTCTCTTCACTTCCTCTCAGGGATGTTTATTCTCATAGACACGTTCTGCTTTGTATCATCGTTTTTATACGTTTATTTGTTTTTATATTCTATATTTTTAGTAAAAGTTAATTCACCGAAGTTTGAGGTACATCACCTGACTTCGGAATAAACTTTACGGCTACCGAACCCAAGTCGAGCCAATATACCATGCTCTTTTATACAAGCAATCTGCTTACTTAATACATATTCAAATGTAGAGAATACTCTGACGAGTAATCTCTACTTTATCATTTGAATTATACGAAAAGTCGACACAAATCGACTATTGATTGATTATTGACACATATTGATTGATTTCTCTGAATAGTCATCTTATCGAAAGTTAGCAAGTGAAAGTACAAATGTACTGGTTCATAAAAGTTCATAAGTGTTTTGACATCGTGATTAGCCTGTAGTACCGACATCCGAAGAGGACATTATTTCAACATCTCTATTCTCCGCCCACTCTCTATATAAGCAGTTACGGTAAACACCTCCGTCCGTACTCTTCACTTATGACCTCTAACACAATCTCCTCTCACCTTTGTTGTTGAACTGATTTTCGTTGTCTCATTGTATCACAAGTCTCATACAATTTCTATGATTATCTCATTACGAATCCTTTTTGGTTTTCATGTATCATTCTTTTGTGTCTGATTAATAATCTCTGATCTGATTGCATAATCACATCCACATAAATTCTATTATGTATATTCTTCATTTATCGTTATTGTAGTCTTGATGTAATATTTTATGTGTTATCTAAATGAAAGTTTAATTACCCACGTTTGAGGTCTGGCGGTCGATTCTCAGTTGAGTAACACCTAGTGTAACTGCTTTCGCTTCTGACGAAGGCACGCACTCAACTCTGGGATCTTCATTCATTCTTCAGTATCGTCATTAAGATGGACATACGCTACTTCTGCTTTCGACAAAAGCGCCTTCTGAGATCCATGATCTTCATGCATTCTTCATTCTACAGCATCGTCGTCAAACGAGCATATGGTTTAATTATCCAAGTTTGAGGTACGATTACACAACTTCGAGGCGAGCAGTACAAAAGACCCGCGTGACAAACTACTCACGGCGAGCGTTAGGATATTCACTACCACTGACACCACTACAATTCAACGTATCGGCCACTACATTAAATCTAATTGAAAAACTTTACATAAAGACTGTTGATCAAATTACATAATCCTCAACGTTGATCGATCCCTATAAAATGCGTCTACTAATTCGACTCAAACATCATTTCTCTATGATGAATGGAATAGAATGGTGTTTTATACAATGACGTGAGGCGAACAACCTATACTAAGTCAGTACCAGACATACGTGGCATCAATTCATCGACTTTGAAGAAACGTTAAGCTGCGTAGATATGAGATACAGCAAATCTGCGTACACTGATCAAAGTTTTCGTATCAGAGTATCACCTTTGAGAACTGCACCACGCTACCTCAAACCAAAGCTAGCGTTCGCGGGAATGCAGTAAAATGCAACTCGTTGCATTTTACTGACCTCAAAGACTGAGGTACAGCAACTCTAGGTAAGACTGGTACTAAAGTCTTAAAACCGAACAATGCTGCCATACCGTGGAGAACTAAAAACGCAACCTGTAGCTACAGCGAACGAGCTGTAATATCTGGACCACTATGTCGAAAACTTTTTCATGCAAATTAAGATTTAATATGAAGTCATGAAGCTAGTCATATCAATGAAACAGCAGCAACTACGCGTTGTTTAAGACACCGTAAAAGATTTGTGCTCCGAAACGATAAAAGAGGTTCACTCGTTTACTCAAAATTGGTGATATTTGGAATCGTTTGAAAACTTGAACACCTTGATCTTACGTCGAAGATTTGTAAGATCTCGAAGATTTAAGGACGCTGGAAATTTCTAATAAGGATAGTAATATGTCCAATTTTAAATATAGTGTTTTGTGAAATGGATGCACTCGTTACTTAGAAGCTTTATATGGAAATATATCACAACCTCTTTCGTCGCGGTTTTAAATCATGCCCAGAGGAGGAGGGAAAATTTGAATATCACCGCAAATTGTGGCATATTCACTTGCACAACCAGCCTTCAGGGAATTGATGTCATTGACATTATCAATGATTAAAACTGATTGATTATCAGTGCTCGTGAACAGATATTTCGTGTTTGATATATCCCTAGTGACAATACGCATCAAATGAGTGACTAAAACAGAGTGCGAGTTACCAAAATCGTAATTTATTCCATGTTAAGCTTTCTGTACAATCAAGAATACTATGATATCCGATTTTGGTATGATATCAGCTAATGAAAGAGGATCAGCTATACATTTTCAGTAAAATACCCTTCAACAATTCTATTTAAATAGAGAAAGAGTGAGAGATAGAGATTATCTGCATTAAGGGAAATTGAAAATACTTTTATAAACCAATTAACATTTCGATCCTGCTAATGTCAGCTGTTGATTCGACCTCTGCTTAGATTTTGAGGATCCACTACTTGGTCTTGTTCCAGTAGATGACTGCTGAGAATCTGACGAGTCCCGCATTCTTATTCCTTGAATAGAAGTCTAAGTCTCAATTGACGCTGGTTGTGATGGACCTCTATAACATGGATCAGCTCGTAAATTTCAGTAATCTTATTGAACATTCGTTTGTAATCACACTCATAACAAAACCTACAAACATTTATCAAGTCTACAAGCCTTGACAAGATACTCTGACAAGAACAGCAAAGGTGTGCTAGGCACTCAATGAGCCGCCGATGAGTTTACGAACGGTGAAGCCAGTCCTTCGTAAGCATTTTCACTAGAAGATTCAGCTCCATTCATGCTCCATTCATTGATTTCATAGAAGATTTATGAGTTGAATGCACTGATGAGACGGAAGATCGCTGAGTACACATATTCTGAATGAAGCTTCGTAATGAAACCTGTAGTTTTTCATCGCGCAAAAACACCTTACAATATAATGAGGTGCCTCAGAATACGAAGACAAGAAAACGTAGTGAGATGAGATAGAGAAAAAGCTGAATGAATATTAACTCCCAATATTCACAGTGGTCCGGATAAATATATCAACAGGTATCTAAAAATTTCTTAAGATTTGAGTTTCAAACTTCCTCCTACGATTTGCATAATGCCACCTTAAAGTTTATCGATCTAAGCCTCAAAATCATTCAATTTGATATTCTTTGCAAGTACTTTTTTAAAAAACGAACAAATTTATTCATTTATGAATTAAGAATGAGGGAAAAAAATTCGAATAGCAAAAAAAAACCTCATAACGGTTCACATGATAGCACTGACATTGAGTTATTCATAGCTGTACATTGTAACAGATTTATTAATTATAGAAACTTTTCGCATGCATTAATACTTACATAACGAGTTTCATGAGGTCAACAAACAGACAACTGAACTAAAACGGTGAGGAGTTCTTTCCAAGTGTTTATGAAATTTCACGGTATCGATTTTCTTGCATTCAAGTCTGAATGATTAACGAAATTCAGATGTTGTCGGAATCGGAAAAGACGTAGATCATTAGTATAAAATGTTTTATAATTAGTTTTTAGATCGTTATCGAATCTACGAAATGACGTCACAGATGTGAATGATGTCATTCGTTAGCTCTACAGGTTTTAATACATCAATTTGGAATTTTAACTGAAACTGCTATTATGAATGCGAGTAATCAATTGGCCGTAAGTACTTGAGCTTATTCAATATTCAAAGAATTGTAATCGTTTAAAATGAAGTAGTGATAAAGGCCGAAACGTATGTAAATTAATCGCACATTGGCTTAGTGGTTGAGGTGTCGCAGTGACACGACGGCTGGAATCAGTTCACGGCCGCCCCACGCCTATTAAGCCCGCCATTCATCTAGGATAGGTAAATTGGTACCACAGAAATATGAGTAAGATAACTAACACTGACATTGTGAAAAGTGATCAACTCAAATCACTGTATAGATAAGGATCGCATTCAACCACCTCCACGATATCACGATATGAACACGAATGCGTAAGCGAATTCCTCCACAAGGATTTGATTAACGTCAAAGCTTATCTTATCTTATCTATAGAGGCCATTTATGATGATACTAATAATTTCCTCAAAGTTTTGAGTTTGCAACATAGGTAAAATTCACAATGAATGAGTTACAGAAAACGTTGAGTGACAAGTGAATGTTTTTGGTGCTACGTATGTCTAGTAAATCAACGAGCCTCTATTTATGGGAGCAATAGTCATCTCAATTGGAGCATCATCTTACAACAATAAATATTATGAATTGAATTGAGGTAAAAGTCGTGAATTTTAAGCTGATTGCTTCAATCGTCGATAAATACAAATGTCAATCATACAGTAATCTTTGAAACGTCACATTACCCTCTTGCACTTTCTGTTTATTATGATTTCTAGCTTCATGTAAACAATTATTCTATGTTTATTTCTTGTTTACATATTATATGTATATATAAATAAAATCTATTAACACTTATACAATATTTAGTTGAATATCATATCACGTCTAATGTACGATCGCTTTCATTCTTTTGGTTTGATCTTCGGATTGGCACCTTGCCAAATTCAGTAAATATTTTTTCATTAAATTCTCTATCAGCTATATAGTTTATTCTCTTCGAATATTATTATAATAATAAGGAAACTCGTCGTGGACGGAGGCGTCGCAGTGAAGCAGGCAGGTTCGTATCCACATTCAGACAAACTAAGCCTTGTATAACTGAGAGGTTGATATATTGGTAAAGGAATAATAAAGTGAAATAAGCAAGCAATGAGTTTAAGTGAAAAAAAATGACGGAAGCCGAATGTGTGGCGATCTTAATGGGACGTCGCTTTATTCAATGCATATTATTCTAACCCTTAGTCATTAAAAATTTTCTACTGTAACCCATTTGTTCTTTGATATATTTCCTTATCGCGACACTGAAAACATTGTGGTGCAGTGATGGAGGTACCACGGTGACACACAGACCCGAATAAGTACGCGGCCGCACCCAGAACCATCAAGCCCATCATCCCTTTGAGGTCGGTAAAATGATACTAGAGAAATTTGGGCAAGATAATTATCACTGACTTGGTGAAAAATGGTCAACTGACGTCGCTGTATAGATGAGGCTCGCATTCAACCATCTCCACGATATCACGTTGAACACGAATGCGTTGGCGCATCCCGCCACAACGGATTGATTAACGCCCAAGCTTATCCCATCTTATCTGAAGGGTAGAGTGTGAGCTATTAAGGAAATCAGTAGAGTAGTGAAGAAGTGTTCACATAGTCATGTAAGCTTGATTATTCCCCGGTTATCACCCAGGTGTTCTTCTGCGATAAGCTCGGAAGCGCTGTTTTGGTCAACTACGATGAGCTACCGTGACTCATTCTTGTTGAACTCCTGATGTAGAAATGGAGAGTGTCAAAAGATTTCCTTACTGAGATAGTTTCTATATTCTTTCCTTGATCGACTTTAGCTTCTACGATCTACTTTTGCTTTGATCTGTTTTTCGCCTCAGTTACCATACATCTAAATAAAACAATCGAGTCTAATTAATTCAAGAAGCTTATAGAAATTTTTATCTAATGTGTAATCAATTCTATATTTAACCTCTATGATGTCATATACACACACATAGGTGACGGAAAAGTCGAGTGAAAACAATTTTGAGGAAAAAAATTAGTCTCTAAGCGATTTTGCTGACGAATTTTCAAGGCTGAATAAAAAATATGTTAGAAAAAAAAGTCAAGGAAAACTCTATGAGGTGAAGAAGAATGTTGAAGTGAATAATTTGTTTTGTATTGTTGACAACGTATCGATCGCCAATCAATAACATATTGATTTATGCTGTTTTTTTCTATTAAATTTAAACATAAGGTAGTATATACAATGATGTATGATGGAGTTATTTTTATGAGGTAGAATTTAAGAGACCAACTAAGCCTCATATTTTCGTATATTTAAATTTTACTACAATATATTTTGAGTTGATATTAATAAGGCTTATCGCACTCAAAAAAAAAAAAAAACAAAAAAACAGCCATAGTACTTGTCAATATTATTGATAATCTATAGACTTTTTATCATTTGATTTTTCTTTTTTTTTTTTTGTATAGGCTCATAGGTTACAGTAATGCTTTCACCTCATTATCCTACATTGTTCAGTTAATGACAAAACTTGAAGCCTCAGCAAGGACTTGAACCTGCATCTCATAGATCGGCGACTATTATGACCAACTCGGCTATTTAGAATATTAATCTATAGATTATTTTGTAAATAGTTATTACGAGCGGATAACGAACGATTACGATAGAAATCCGATTCTTCTAACCTTCTAAATCTTCTAATCCAACATGTTATGGTCGGTGATTTTTCACACTTAACTCGATTTCATATCGATCGTAAAACAGGAAAAATTCTAAAATAATCAAATGTTTACCTCATTCTATATTCTACTATCACACCCTCATCCCTCCGTTCCTCATTTAACTTCGTCTCACTCAATATCATTCTGCTATTAAAGTTTTTTGAGAATATATTCATTCTTTTGTAAACAATTTTTTGTCGTTATTTTTAAAAACGTTTAAAAATGGTACAAAAATCTTTAATACTTTATTTGAAATGAGTTAATTAATGTAGTTAATTAATTATTAATTAATTAATGTGGTTATTTAATTATTTTTTATAACAGATGTTATACGTTTTACGGCAAATCAATAACTAGTTTTAATGAAATTTTATTGATTAAAGCAATCACTTATTATTTATATGGATGGTTTAGGCTTTTGCACTCAATGAGAATACACTAGGTATTGATTGATTTCAATGTACCTATCTTTATTTATTTATTTGTTTATTTGTTTATTTATTTAGTTATTTATTGCCTACTAGACATTTATCGCCGCCATACATAACGATTACAGCGAACATTTTCCCATATGTTTGCTATAAGCGAACAATAATGCGCTCCAGTATTAATAGTATAAACCATTGAGAATTTGTAATATAAACGATCATTAAGATGGTCTATATCGATTATTTTCACAACGATTTCTCTGTCATTTTATTACAAAAATGAGTTCATCGAATGAGTCATAAGTTGTGAGGTAAGTATTCAGTACAAACGAAGTGCAACGGCGAAGAGGTATAACGAAACATTTCCGTAATACGGACCGACAACACGTCGATACGATAATTTTTCGAAATGCTACGAATTAATGAGTAGAGTTCGAGGTCATTTGGATGTCAACATAACCTCACTGTGTCGTTATTTTTATATTTCACTATATTTTGTAATAATTTTATGCATTAAATAGTGAGGAAATTATTAACGGTTATGGATCTATTTGCTTATCTCATTTCAGGTATTGATTTTTCGAAATCAATCAATATCCATGTCATACGTTCCGTCGTCCAAGTAATCGATAAATGACGACTATAAATAGCTATAAATTATCGAATTTTCTCACAATATTATCTGTAATTTTCATAGTCATAATCGATCGATTATCGATTAGTAAGAATATTATACGAGACTTTTTATTTGTGTTATCGATAACTGTAATGTTTTAGACTAACTAACTAACTTCGTTGTCGTTACAATGTCATGACGTAAGAGAAATGATAAGATTATCACTGTCGTTAATATGTAGCTATTTTATTCTTGTCTTTATCTTTTATCATATGGTTTATAATTAAGTGCATATCTAATCATTAATAGATCAAACATCATTGATGACAGTATCAGATGATTTAGCATTAATTGACGAGGTCAAAACGAGTACAATGTGTTTCTGTTGATGACATATATGAGTCATTCCACTCAACCAGACCTCATATTAACCTCTTTGATTCGTTTAGTAGCTGGCTGATAATCTGATATCGTCGTTGATATTTTTTCATTATCACTAATGAATTAAACTTATCAGATCGAATAGTGAAATATTTTTTATTTAATAAATTTTCATATATTTGTTTCGAATCGATTTCTATCGAACAACAATAGTCGCGTCTCGTGAACGATTTTTGAACCTCGGATGATTTAAAATCTGGATTTGCCTCAATTTGAATATCACTTTTCAAAATAAATCCAACAATATAGTATAGCTGGTTGTTTGTTTTTTTTTTCGTGTGATGAAATCTGTCAATAGAAATTATTCAACGTTCTATTGTAAAATAGAAATCAGACTTGAAAATGTTGATGTATTCACGTTGTCGAACTCGTTTTAAATGAGTCATACCGTCACTGATGGTAATTTACTTAGGTACGTACGTCATTTGACTATGAGGACATCATAAAGTACTAAGATGTCGTGTTTGTTGTAGCGCGAACATTGTAGATACCCTCACTACCTCACTCTCACGATGGATTGATTCCTCACGTATCCTTCCTTACCCTCTCCATAACTGTCTGTGTCCTCGTCATCCATTCACCATTGTAATCGTCTATTATGCGAAATGTTTGAGACTCGTTTCGTTTCGAGAAACGTCGCTATAAATTTGTATGATAAAAATTTTTCTAAGAAAAAACTACTGTCATCGGCAATTATGCTCTTTACTGTTATCACTTAATTTGACTCGTTTATTGATCGACCTCCTATTCTGCGCACCTTATCATTTTAACATTTGAGTTTCATTCGTTTCTTATTTGTAACGAATTCAATATGAAGTATTTAAATATAATAATAATAATAATAATAATAATAATATAATAATAATAATAATAATAATAATAATAATAAACATTATTGTACAAAGAAAAAACCCATTAAAATTCTATTTGAATAACATTCATAGTAATTATTATATTAACTATCAACTATGACACGATATTATAGTATGATTTTAATATTCAACCTAACTGAAATAGTTAGCAAACTCCGTACCTCAGTCATGACTCAACCTCAACGTGTTTCATATATACAGCCGTAATCATTTTAATCAAACATTATCAGAATAATCATCATTCGTTAGCTATCAGCTTTGTGGACGTCCGTTTCACTATTCGAATGTTCTACGACGTTTTTTTTTTCCTCATCAATGTAATTTTATCACTCATTTTATTTACATGTTTATTTGATCAGTGTTTATTTCCTGTCGGATTCCTAGCATCTTATAAGCCTTCATTTTTCTTTTTCACTCATTTCATTCAAAACTGTTCGTCTTATTGAGGTTGTTGATCATTTTTTTTTTGATCGTCAAAGATCGAAAAAACTACCACAAGAATGACCTTCAGTTATTTATCGATTCACAACGTTCTTCTACATACCGTAACTGTCCTACATATTTTCATTTAACGAATTCGTTCATCTAACCAGAAAGCAGAGTGATCGTGTCGATCGATTTATTGCGATATCGATTTTTTCTTTCAGCTGATATCAATCGATGCTCGATTGTTTTCTTTGTTCTTCGTTTGCTTCACTATATTTCTATTGTAATAAAATTGAGTCCATGAGGTGAATTTTAGTGTTGAATGATGCCGAGAAAAAAAACAAACGACAAAAAACATTGTAAAGAGTGTAAAGTCAAATTATAGAACTACACAGAAAGAAGAAAAGCTATATGATCTCCATCGATCAATAATCGTACTTATTAATAATAATAATGATAATTAGAATATATTA
>KN716165.1:476721-487662 GCA_000816705.1 Dictyocaulus viviparus
CTCCAGGTACCAGAGGAATCTGGGTAAGACAACTAGCACTAACCTGGTGAAGAATGGTCAACTGAAATCACTCTATATAGATGAGGCTCGCATTCAACCACCTCCACGATATCACGTTGATCACGAATGCGTTGGCGCATCCTGCCACAACGGATTGATCAACGCCAAAGTTTATCCTATCTTATCACATTTTTAAAAACTCGCAAAAATATAAGGAGTTCTTCTTATGATTAAAGCAAATATTTCTTAGCGATTTTTTTTTTATCTCGCATCTGAAAACCTTCCTTAGAATTGTAGCACGTAAGTTATCAAAAGCTAATCATTACATTATACAAAAGAAACGAGGAAAATTTTCTTAGTAGTTGAAATTCTGTTTCCATAGAATATTTCCTTTTGATCTATTGAATTTTCTGAGAACTCATAAGAGACAGTACTTTTAGCTTTTTTTTTAATCTTATATATTTTTTTTCAGCAGTAAAACGTTAATGTGGAAATTCGCCTCTGAATACTTTCATTCTACAAAGAATACTTTGTTTATAAACCTATTTTTTCGATTGAGTGTTTCCTCTAACATTTTTCTCCCTCATTTCTTTTGTCTTATATTCGCCACTCAGCACCTTCTTAATTATGCAATAGATCGTACTTTTAAAATTAAACTTTAAACAATCAGCCACGTGTTGCTTGTAAGAAAATAAAAATATTTTAAAGATTGGCTGTCCCTTCTTAACCTGACCAGTACTGCTTAACAAGATTACAATCAAATCACGTAACCTCAAAGTATCTTATTAAGCCTCCTGCGTATAAAATAAACTTTGGCGATAATCAATTCCTTGCGGCAAAATGCGCTTACGCATTTGTGTTCAACGTGATATCGTGGAGGTTATTGAATGCAAGCCTGGACTATACAATGACTTAAGCTAACCTTTCTTCACCAATTCAGGGCTAGTTATCGTACCAAGATTTCTGTGATATCGATTTTCCGATTCTGGATGGATGGTGGTCTTAATAGGCCTAGCAGCCGCGAACTGATTTGCGTCTGCGTATTACTGTAACATCACCACCACTGCGCCACTGTCCATTTTCCTTAATTGTCAGTAAATATGAAAAGAGTCAGAGCATAAATGTTATCTACTTTCAATACACTAGTAGAAGCAAAAAAAACTCTAGCCTTTTATTTTCATAAAAGGCTTTTTCAGAAAAATTCAATGAGGTGCATAAAAGTTGATGACGTTATGACGGCAGCGTTATGAAGGCCACTATTAGCAAGTAGATTCTAATTGTTTTTTCATAAGATTTATCACACAAACTGGGCTGTTCGTCTCCATTCAGTAGAACCAGTAACCTTCGGCCGTCACGTTTCTCATTGTTGGTACTTTTCAAGAAGAATTCAGTACAATGATGGTTAATGTATTGACGAGTGACGAGTGAAACAATGAATACTGAAAAGTAGTCATCTATAAAGACTGAAAAGTTGCTGGATTCTCTTCAACGTATCTGAGCTGTTCTGAAAAATCTTCATAGAGCATCATCTATCTGAGTTCATCTTCAGCTATCTGAATTCTTCTGTAAGACGTTCACAGAATAACTCGTTCCTTTTATTATTTGAAAATTGTGCCTCAAAACTTGAAATACATTTCAAAATCATTCTACTTGGTTTAACGTTTCGAAAATTATTTACGATTCATTAATAATGATACTTTATATTTTCTTTCTTCAATCAATATGATTTAAAACGTAAATAAAACCAGTTTCTTTTAATGTGTATTCTAACATAACAGCTGTTGAACACCTTGTAATATTTACATCCATATGAATTAATGTTTATGTTTGTGTTTATGTTTATGTTTATCTTATTCTTTCTATACAAACATCATTATCATATTCATTTCTATATCAATAGAAACAAAGAAAAGCGTATAATAACGACTTTCAGGACGAAAAAGCAGACGACTCGAACATTCTGAACAAGTGCTGCTAGATCAATATTCTTTATTATAATGAAGCTGCTTATTTTATGTTTTGTTATAAGTTTTCTACCTCATTGGACCTCTTCGACCTTGTCTTCAACACGAAATGAACCAACAGGTCCAAATGTATGCACTGTTCCAACAATGTAAGTTATCATTAGTTCATCATCTTAATGCTTTTGACTCAAGTACACGTAGTCCAACTTTTTCCCACAATCGATTTGTGATAGATAATGGGGTTCATTTAACTATAAAAACTGGTATATCAAAATTCAAACAATAAAGACGACGTCAATCAGCTGATCATCTTTTTGATCCTTCGGATTTAGCTAAAATCTACTTCCGTTATCTTCTAATCTTTTGATGAATGTCAGATTAGTTCTTAACTTTCTTATGTAAATACTTATCTACATCTCATCTAAGCGATAGATTGAATGTTGTACTTGTATAGGTGATTAGTTAACTCAGTGTCAGGAAGTAGCGTAGAGTGTCACGCCAACGGCAGTTCATGTGTGCCCTCAGTTTTACTGAAGGCGCAATCAATAACGTCCTCCTTCCGAAATCAATAATTTGGGACCAGAATTGCCAAAGAGTGTAGGAACTAACGACCTAATATATTGATTGATCGCTTTAAATAATTGTACAAATCAAATCATAAATTCCATTCAATTACCTTATCAATATTCCGTCGAAGACGGATGCGTGGGCATATCACATATCGATTGATTAATGTTAAAGCTTATCTTATCTTGCTTACGTTGTAATTCGATAGCTTCAGGCATTGTTAGCTTATATATTTTGTACGTATTTAGATTTGTTATGAATAATTAATGCGTAAAACAGTCATGCTATATTCTTGATCCCAAAGAATAAACCTCATTTTATGATAATCAACAACTATTAAAATCTGCAGATTTGTAGCTCAATTGATCCTCATTGGTATCCGTGTGGTGAATATTAACGAAGTATGTTGGATAGGGATGTTATTAATAGGTATTGAAACAAAATAAGCGGAGTCATGTGAAGAATACCAAGTCACAGTACTCACGTTTGAGGTATAAGGGAATCAATACGGAATTCTTCCGAGAGTAATCGAATTTCTTTCACCAAATATACAAAATTCAAAAAAATTCTATGTTTATTCTATAATTAATCTATGATCCTCTGTTTTATATTATATTATTCAAATTATTTAATCAGTAACCTTTTATTGATTGAAAAAAATCCTTCTGTATTTAAATTTTTATTGAAATAATTTATTCTAACTCATTTATAAATAAATGTATGATTAAAATATGAATAAAATTTTTAAAGAAGCAAAAGCTGGTGTGTGTGTTTATTTACATCCATGAATTTTGAAATTGGAAAAAGAACTCTTAGACCGTTTCTTAGTAATAAGTGTGTACTGACAGATGAGGAAAAGAAAATTGAACTCAGCTTGAGGTTAACGAATACAGTACCAATTTTTATTGTAGAAACCATTGTTTCAACTTGTAATTGAGTTAATTTTGTAGATTTTCTTTAGAATTTTTTCTATTTATAGAGTAGATGAATATAAATTGGAGAAAGTTTTTCGTCCAATTGAATACACCGAATATGAAACGTGTCTGGATATATCGAAAGGTTTCAAATGTCCAGTCGTCAAGTGAGTGATTATCGATTTTTTCCTCGGAAAATTCTATTGTATTCTTTTTTGTTGTTTGTGTTAAAGTTTTTTATGTAAACAAATCAAGTAGAATTCAGCTTCTTACTTCCTGCTATATGAAATGGTTTTGAAGCTTCCCTCTTCGTCATTCATTTCCTTTGTTTATCACATTAGATAGTTCTATGACTGTCATATAAGAATCCTCAAGGGAAAATTTCCATTATATAAGAAATGGAGGGTTTTTTTTTTGTTTTATTTGTAGATTCAAAGGCGATGTAAAGTTTACGGCAAAATATCCAATAGAAATATAAACTGCTCGAAATTCAATTATTGTCATTATGAAAACGTTCCTTTAAGAGGCTTCATGTTTTAGAATTGAATGTAGTCGATTTATCGATTTGTCGTCTATCAAAGTGAAATCCAAATCATATAGTTGCTAATATACAAAATTTCACTCATTTCTTCATTTTTTTTTCACTCTTTGTTCACTAATTGATGAAATTTTCAGAAAAGGAGGACGTTATGGTTATGAGAATAAACTTGTAAAAGTTGAAAAATACGTGAAGGCTTGTTGTGAAGGATATTATCAAACAAAGGAAAACGTTTGTAAACGTGAGTTATTTTGTATATTTTGTCAATACTTCGATAAGATAAGCTTACACGTTGATCAGTTCCTTGTGGCGGTATCGGCCTATGCATTCGAGTTGAACGTCATATCGTGGAGGTGGTTGAAGGCGAGGCTGGTTTATCTATACAGTGACTTGAATTGACCACTCTTCACAAAATCAGTGCTAGTTATCGTACCCAGATTTCTCTGGTATCGCAGTGATGATGGACTTGGTAGGCCTAGGGAGCGGTCACGAACCTGATCACACGTGCGTGTCACAATGGCACCTTTACCATTGTGCCACTGTTCCACTGTCATCAGCGTTATTTCTACCCAATTCATGAACAAATTTTCGACTTTTTATGATAATGCACAGTTTCTATTTTTAATATGATCAATATTTATTTTTGAACACATATTTATTTTTCTTCTAATTCTTATTTTTGACTGACAATTCGATTTGACTCCACATACAATTGTAGAGAGTTTGAAAGCGATATGATTGTCAAATCAAAGAAAATATTCTCTTGAGGTAAGGAGAGGATTGTCTCGCAATATAAATATAAGATTATCTCATATTTTTAAATAAACATTGTACTTTGTACATTAGAGCATTAATGAGAAAGGTATATGATGTAAATAGAAGTTTTTATTATTACTAGAAAAATCAGTCATTATTTATTCCATGATGACTAATACGACTAATATTTTCTTAAGTAATTTCCAATCAATTGCCTTATTGTGTTCCAGCTGAATGCGAACCACCGTGTAAGAAAGGACAATGTGTTGCTCCAAACGTATGCGAATGTTTTTCAGGATATGGTGGAAAGCACTGCACGTCAAGTTAGTAGAATCCATCAAAATATATTATTATTTTTATTGCTATTAATATATATTTTAATACTTCTATACGCTTTGGTGTTGCATTTGATCGTCGTTTTATTCATCGTGTATTGCTTACCAGTTTTTTTTTCTACAATTTAATTAAAGATTTTAACTGTAGCTTAACTGTTTAGCAATGCTCGAGGTTGTTATATAGTGTGTTACTGAAAACACAATAGAACACCAACAAAGGTTAACGTCACGACAAAATCGCCTTCTTCAAGCTAAAAATAGTCGATGTCAATTATGAGATCCATTCAATCTAACACTACCGTTAACCACACAGAAGGAAATTCTTCAAACATTCCACGAAACATACATGTCATCCCAAATAATCACTATTGTATGGAGTGCAACTACTTAGATGTGAGGCATAGAGATTAAAAGTGCATGTAGAATGTATGCAAATTGATTGTTGTCACAATAGTGAGTATAGTTGCCGCCCGATTGGGTTGCACTCTTCATCAGCCGTTATAAGTGCTTCAGTGGAATTTTAAGAATAGACTCCTTAGTGCTAGAAGTGGTGCTACTACGCGGGACTTGAAGTCTGATGACGAAATCGATTTGTACCAACGTTGTAAGGACTATAGTTTCCATGAAGTGTGGCAGTTACTTCAAACTTGGGTTATCAAACCTTTATATAATATGTAACAATAAAAAATGATAATCGTAAATAATGATGATAAATAACGAATATTTAAAGCAATAAAGTACAATATACAACCATTATGGTATAGAAAGTGTATGAGAGACAAATTTATCAGATGAGAATGCATACAATTGCGATTTGATCAGACGTAGGAAACACTAACCATAATGGTTTCGATGAGTGATGAATGTATAAAAAGAAAATTATACCGTTTAGTACGTAAGGTGAAGAATGGTGTGAAAATGTTGAAAGCGAGTTTAATAAACTCTATATTATAATGAAGATGATTAGCAGCATGTTACGACATAAAAGATGTTATTGATCTTTTAAGCTTCTAACACAATTTAATAGTTCGCTACAGTTTAAACTTCACACTAATTGTTTATCTTCTCATAAATTAAGCTTAGGATAAGCTAAGCTTTTGGTGTTAATCAATCCCTATGGCGGAATGCGCCTATGGATTCGTGTTCAACATGATATCGTGGAGGTGGTTGAATGCGAGCCCCTCATTAATTATGACGCATTATGATGACATATTTTTAATGTGCATACGGAACTGAGTTAGTCCCAAAACACAAAGCCGCATAAAAGATCTTAACCTAAACATATCGAAAATTTTACGCCGTTGCTGACTTGATTACCTTACTGATACTCCGTTCCGGCTATGTTAGATTAGTCAAGGCAGATTCTAGTGATGGTATGCTACCTCATTTTTGAGTTTTGAGTTCCATTGTAACTGATATAATGCACAATTTTTGAACGTTGAAACGAAAAATACCATAAGGATTTCACCTCAACGCGAGATTTTTATTCTTGTTTTATTATGTGACAGAAAATATTATTCATTACGTTAATCCAAAAGCTAGGAAATTTCAAAATTGCACGTTATTATTAATGACGTATAAATATAGTATTTTTAACTGTTCAGATGAAACTGAAATTGTACAGACTAACTATCCAGAATATCAGAATTTTTTCCTGGATTATGGTAGAACCGAGAATTTGTAAACACCAGAATTTTATTTGCGCTTACTGTTCTATTTATAGATCATTGATCGATTTCTTCTCAAGTTCTTTCAATGTTTTTCAAACCGATAAGTCTTATTGAGTCATCTTGACCCTCATGTTTGTTCTTGATGTTGTTTATCGATTTAAGAGCTCTCATTGTCGATACGTGCACAGTGCATAACAGTGTAAACATAACAGCAAACAACATATTGTTTTTAATTTATAATAAAAGAATTAACTTATTTGAATTGAGCTACTTTTGAAAATTTGTCTTCAAAATGAAATATGAGTATTTTATTGGATTGCTGAGTGCTCTATTCTACTCACAAATCATTTGCTTCCATAAAAGTTTGAATTATTGAAAAGTTCGGTTTGCTTGTAGTATGATTAAATATGAAATCGAACGGGTAACTGACATGTGTTATATTTTATCCTCATTTTAGTAATTATCATCTATTCCTCTTTATAATACCTAGGATTCGGTAACTGTAAAGCTTATTCCGAAGTTGAGTGATGTACCTCAAACTTCGATAAATAAAATTTATTAACAATCTAGAATAGAAGCATAAACTAGCGCTTCGATGGTGATACAACGCAGAATGTGTCTATGAAAATAAACTTCCTCGGAGAGTAAGTGAAAGAGACTGAGATGTAAGGTTGGTCAGAGAGTCCAGTGTCTAAGATGAGAGATATACCGAGAGGATTCTTGATAGAAGGAGTCTTGATTGATGAGCCGACAAGGAGAAAGTAAGTGCCGAAGAATAAAAATAAAAATTTTACTCATGAGGTCGAGAGTCTTTAATGCCTTCAGATATTGGTAGTAGTGAGACTGATATGTGATATGAATCATGCTGAAGTAGAATGGAGAGGAAGGAAGCAATATTTGCTTCAACCTTGAACACTAAATAGTTCTTATATCTTTCGATATTTTCAAGAAGCTTAAGAACTTTGGGCTTTATCTAAGAAATTTGCATATATAACGTGCACGATTTTCGTTAGATAGAAGCTTCATTTTATGATCAACGGTTTTCATTTAGTTGAAAACTCAGTAGTGATATTATGGAGAGTTTCCTTATCCCTCATGTTCATGCATGCTTTTCATTTGAGGAAGGTTTTTGATTTGTCCGACAAAGTGGTGACTTTATGATATTATCATTTCTATTTGATTAGAAGATTAATTTTGACTTCATTCTAATTTTGATGATTATAATATTTAGCGTGTTCTGTGGGACTGTGGGGTCCGTCATGTCAACGAAAATGTGATTGTGAAAATGAGGCAAATTGCGATCCAGAAACTGGCACTTGTATTTGCCTATCAGGTTTCTTTTCGGACATTTTTTTTTCGTCGATAAAAAAATTACAGTATTCTTGAAATTTTCGTTGAAAGTTAGGATTCTATGGTGAAAAGTGTGAAAAAGAATGTCCTGGAGATCGCTATGGACCAAACTGTACGGAAAAATGCGTGTGTCAAAATGGAGGAAGGTAAGGCGTATTTTGTGATGTGGTGATGTATAGGAAAGATCAATTTCAATACGATCAATATTAATCAAAGAATACTACTGTAGTTTCTAGAAAGATGTAAAGAAAAGAAAACTAGAGCGTAGTGCTGGCGGAATTGCCTTCCTCATAGACTAGAAATGTTTTTGTCAATCATGCGATCAACTCAATTAAACGCTATCGTTAACCCTCCCGATGGAATCCTTCACCTAAAGCTTAAACACCCTATCAAGCACTCAAATGGATGTCCTCTCTTGTTTCATGAAGGCAACCGCTTAAAGTTACAGCATAGAGACTGAGGGATCGTATCTCTGTTACACATCACTATTACCGTAACCATGTAATTCGATCAATAATCAATGAAATTATTCAAAAAATTCGATGACGTCATTAATAACAAAAATCTAAACAACAACGAGTTTCTTTTCAATTTTTCTTGAATTAATTTCTAGTTCGTTATTTGTACAATGGAAATTTTTTTCATAGATATTTTTATAATATTTTTGAATGAAGAATTTTTGAAATCTTTGATCACCACACGAGTGGGAGGTGCTTACGAGATGCTGCACTATGCTGCTGTGAAGATGTTAATGTCCCTTTTCTTTTGAATAACCTTACTAACTGAACCTAATAAACTGATCAAAGTAGATCAAAAATTTCTAACATTTCTTCTTAAGAAATATACGAAAGTATTCTAATTTTTAACTAAACAATGTATTTTACGATGCGACCGTAACGGAAAGTGTATTTGTCTAGACGGTTACGATGGTGAATTTTGTATGCGAAAATGTGATGAGGTATGCTTCTAACTGCTCAATCTCATCACCTCATCATTAATTGTCGACAGCTGTGTTTCAGGGAAAATTTGGTGCAAATTGTAATTTTGAATGTGCTTGTAAGAATGGTGCAACCTGTGACGCTGTAAATGGCAGATGTATTTGTGCTGCCGGATTTACCGTATGTTTATATATTTTTTATTCTTTTTTTGTTACAGTATACGGTATAAAATTGTTTCTGTACACTGAATTTTTTCATCGATTTTTTTTGCCTCTTAATTTATCGACGTCGATACACATATATTTAAACATGTATTTAGGGACCAACTTGTGAGGATACTTGTTCAACAGGGTTCTATGGATTAAACTGTTCAAAATCATGTGATTGTTTAAATAACAATATGTGCGATCCGATTACTGGAAAATGTCTATGTGTTGGATGGATGGGTGAGAAATGTGAACGCGGATGTCCAAAAGGATATTACGGTCCAATGGTAGCTTTTTTTTATATTCATAACAAATTACCTGGATTCCCGTTGAATATCGGCTAAGTCGAGCCGGCACACGTGAAGCTTTCATTTTTCCGTATCGCACGCGATGGTAGTCCAACGACTTTTTTTTGCTCTAGGAATTCGTTCAGCATCATAATCCCTTTCTAGGGCCTTGGAGAAGAGGTCAGACCATCGGGCTGGTAGTCTTCCTGCAGTGCGTTTGATGTCCAGTGGGATCCAATTACTTACAGCTCGTGTCCACCGGTCGTCATTCATGCGCATCACGTGTTCAGCACACCTAATCTTCGAAAGCTTGGCGTGCACGGCTCCGTCTCTGATTTTCGATCGTTGACGTAGATCATAACTTCGTATTCCCTCTTTCACTTGTGTGATGCGGGAAACGCCAAGCATTACCTTTTTGATAGCGCGCTGTATTGCTTTCAATGAACTTTCATCCTGCTCACATAGTGTCCAAGTTTCTGAAGCATACGTTAAGGCAGGTAGAACCGTCGTATCAAAAAGGTGGGCTCGAAACTTTGTTTTATTTGTTCTCTCACTATGACCTCGATAATCTTGTATATTCCCCATGCCGCTCTTTCCTTCTACTGGTCATGACCTAGGTACACATAGCTTGAGCACTCGGAGATAATCTTTCTGTTGAGTGTAAATGGGGCATCAGCAACGTATCCGTGTAAAGTTGCCATCGAAGTTGAAGTCATAACAAATCAAATCATAAAATTTGAAATTCCGTATTTTTCATTTGTTAGATTTCTTCATAACATCTTCAAAAACGAGAGGAAAATTCCGCTCTACACCTCGTATATCCATGAGGGCTAGATAGGAGACGTTTCACGTTGATTTCCTAAAATCCAGCAAAGACCACCCATGCACCCATAAGTAAAATTGCTTGAAGAATCTTCTCTAGAAACTCGTTGATAAGTGAATTATTGCTTCTCTAAGAATCGTAAATACTAGGTGGTAACCTCACTGTTGATTTACAAGCCCGTCACGCATCGAACGCAACAGTGATTGCTTGAACAAGTGTTCTCTACCATAATATTATTATATCTCTTTTCAGAGCATTATAAATATATTAGTAAGGACTTGTTATTTTGAAATGAACTTGAAATGGGTGAAATATGTTCTGTTAATGGGAATAGGTGCTTACTCAAAGACTGAAAACAGAAGAGTTTTCCGTCTAATCCAACTGGCCACAGATTTTTCTGCAAAAAAATGTATGAAGTGAAGAAAAAAAATTTGAAGAGTATGAAGTGATATGTCATATGAAACAGCTCGAGCTTCAGTGAACTGTTCGAGGACCATTATTGCATTATTTGGTTCCTATTAAATCATACCCGTCTTCATACGTTGACTTATCCTCAGCAGTTTTCCTCTCATTTCTTTTTCACGTGATTGTCG
>KN716165.1:507430-528843 GCA_000816705.1 Dictyocaulus viviparus
TATATGTATGTATAGATGTGTATCATAAATATATGAACATTTATATGTTTATATAGATACATATCTATATTTACATATATGTCTACAAATATATATATAAGATCTTTACAAAGTTTTATATGTTTCGGAAATAGATCCAAATGCGGATTTTTCTCATCGTGAATAAAATTTATTGGATTAGAGATTTGTAGGCATAAAATCAAGTGCTGGTCAGAAGGCGATAATGTCCAGGAATATGCTGGATTGACAGAATTTTTCTATGACATCTTTCCTATTGACCATCGTCGACTTTTTTTTTTGGGCTGCTGTCTTTGGATTATCCATTCGTTAACAGTAATTCCCCAAATTAAAATTGTCAAATTGTATTGGTCCTTAAGTATACAACGATATATAAGGAATATACATATATTCCTTGATCCAGGGTCAAATTTGGTTTTGATGTGAAGGGCCAAGTTTTACGGGTTCTCAGCATGCCTTTTTTCTTACGTTTTGAGAGTCATTTACTTTCCATTCCCAATTAACACCTGTACAGGAAAAGCTCAGTTTTGTTGCGAGCAAACAACGATGTGCATATGACGACTAGATCATTCAAACTCTTCTTGCTCTATTTTTGTAGCACTCATCTTAAATGTTTTCACACTGATCCCATCTTTCGAATATGGTCGGGAACGGTTTGCTGAGCTAAATTAAGCCTTTCTGCGATCTACGGTGTCGTCAAAAAAAATTTTTTTCGAATCATCTTTTAAATAGTAGATTTCTACATGCTTCTTTTCCACTACTTCTTTGTTGAATTTCGTGTAATATACAACATCACAAATAAACTGTATCAGTAAGATATATTATCCTTCAAAACTCAATACTAACATGAATCAACTTTGTTTTAACTAATTTCCTACGTCAGTATTTAGACATAAAGAGATAAAAATAGAGAGATCAACATGCATCTAATAAACGTGTGCTTGAATGTCGAAAAATTCTTGTCATGGAAACGTACGGGACTTCTCGGCACACAATATATATATATATATATATATATATATATATAACGTACGCGATTAGTTACAGTGACGCCAGCTATGAAGAACGTGTTCGGAAAATTAAATTCAACGATTTGATTGACTTGCGGTTTGGATTTGAACGTTATACAGGATCAATAGAAAGGAATGCTTGGCTGCTCAATTTTCAACCAGTGGGTTTTTTGTTCATTTGAGATCGTTTTTGTAAAGTCAGTTTATACTTTTTTCCACTGATTTTTATGCTTCCAGTCAGAGGTCATTGATGATCAAAGTAAAGTGATAGAATCAGCTGTGGATTTTTATTTTATAGAGGAAAGTGGAGAACGGTTTAAGGTTAGTGTTAGATCCTATTGCGTCAAATCTTATATCTATCTTATCTTAAACCCATCTTAACTTTTCGTCGTTTTTCGCTCTGTTGAATTTCAATTATGACCATTATAATTATTATCATGATTTTACTCACATGTTTAGATATCGTATCCTTTCCGACCATATTTCTATCTGTGCACTACGGATGGCATTGAACACCAAGTAGCGTCGCTATTATCGAAAAAGTACGGCTATATCATTGTGGATGTTGTTGAAAAAGAAGATTTAGATTTGGTAGGCTTTATTGATTATATCATCATTTACTGATCAGTGTTCTTCTATTTTGATTTTTTTTTTAGAAAAATCACCTTTCTGGCCTCAAAAGACCGTATATAAAGCTTTCGTTCCCCAGCATTAACGAATTATCAAAGGTGAAAAGAGATGTGCTTCCGAGCATCCGTAAGAACAAAGATAGAATTAAAAAGGAATCTCAATATTGTTCATACCTTGCAAGGTCAGGGTTATATGTTACTTCTGCGGTGGAAGAATTGACTGTCTATTTATAGGAATATGGGTGGGTCTAGTTGCAGTATAACCGATGATGACGTTATGTCCAATATTATAGATATCCGGTTAGTCATTTTTTTTGCTTTTTATTGATGAATTTTGTAACGTTGAAGGGAAATTTCAGTGAGTATGATCTGCCTTACCACATGAGGGTCGCTATCGATAGAAAGTTTTTTGTTGGAAAATGGTATTCGGTTCGAGGCATCAGTGCAAACCGAAAACCCAGTATAGTCAGGTTTGTTCAAGTAGTACTGTTGGATATGAGGAACTGTGTTTTGCTCTCTTTTTTCTTATTGTTTGATTTAAGTCACGCCACCTTAGTTGTTCCCGTAGAACCCGTCGTTCTAGCATTTGATATCGAAACCACGAAATTGCCGCTCAAATTCCCAGACTCTGCTAATGATGAGATAATGATGATATCTTACATGGTAATAACATTTATTTCTATTTTCAATAACACTCTACGAACAAAACATTTTAAGTAGCACATTTAGTCTCTAATGTTATGAAAACTTTACATATTATTGGATCATAAGGTTTCTTGCAGGTGGACGGTAAAGGTTTCTTAATTATTAATCGTGATATTGTTTCTCAAGATATTGAACAGTTTGAGTATACTCCAAAAGAGGAGTTTAAAGGAGAGTTTTACGTGTTTAACGAAATCGACGAGACGTCAACCATTCGAAGGTATCAGTTCTCGTTATGATTGTAGCAGCCTTCTAATTAGCATATTCTATTTTAGATTCTTTGACCACATTTTACAAATTCAGCCTAATATAATTGTCAGCTATAATGGGGATTTTTTTGATTGGTTAGTTAATTGCTTTTTAGTTTAATTGCGTACTTGTGTTTTTGTATAACTTTCCCAATTTTATCAACACGTAAAGGCAAAGCCTTCCTCTAATTCAGGCCTTTCATGGATGCGCGTGCTAGTATTCGTGGTATCAATATGACGGAATATATTGGATTCGCAAAAGATGCGGCTGATGAATATAAAAGTAGGAACTGTGTACACATGGATGCGTTTAGGTTCTACGAATTCACTTCTTCTGGAAACTGGATATGTTATGTACTTATTACCGTTTTGTTCAGATGGGTAAAACGTGATTCCTATCTTCCCGTCGGCAGTCAGAATCTCAAAGCTGTAACTAAAGCTAAGCTGAGTTATGATCCAATTGAAGTAGATCCTGAAGAAATGTGTAGAATGGCTCGTGAAGAACCACAAGTAAGGTGTTCATTGAAAATTACATGATTTATGTGGTTTGAATTGACAGTTTTTAAGAGTCTTGCGAATTACTCGGTTTCTGATGCTGTTGCCACTTATTATTTGTACATGAAATACGTTCATCCGTTCGTCTTTGCACTGTGCACTATAATTCCTCTTGGTCCTGATGATGTAATGCAAGTTGATAGTTCCAATATTGCGACAGTCTACGATATTTTTTTCTACTAGGTGCTCAGAAAAGGATCAGGGACTTTATGCGAAGCTTTACTTATGGTTGAAGCGTTTCATCATAATATAGTATTCCCGAACAAATACATTGAATCAGACGAAGCAAAGTCAGCAAAGGATGGTCACAGGTCAGCTGATTTAGTTTGGGCTTCTGGAAGTAGTATTAAAATTTTATCATTTTATTGGTGCAGAATTGAATCGGAGACTTACGTTGGAGGTCACGTTGAAGCTTTGGAAGCCGGTGTGTTTCGCGCAGACATTCCATGCAGGTGATAAGATCAATTTTCAATCTTCCATCTAAAAACAACTGCCTGGTATTTCAATTATTTCAAGATTCCGTCTTACAACGTCTACTTTGGTGAATCTTAGAGACACGGTTTTTGAAACATTGGGAATGGAGTTATCAAGGGAGTTCAATATTTCCTTAGATAATGTTGTGGATTTTGAAGCCCGGGTAATCGTAATTTTTTAAGGATTTCTATACTTAATGATTTATAGCTTGTTTTTATAGTGCTCCGAAGTGCAAGAAATATTCAACAATCTTATTTCTATCCCAGCTAGGTAAATATTATATGTGTGCAACCTATTGCTATTGCCTTCCATGTCAAATGTGTATGCTTATCTTAGAATGGAGAATCCTCGGATATATCATTTGGATGTCGGTGCTATGTATCCGAACATTATTCTGACCAATCGGTTACAGGTAGCTATGATGAACAAAAGTGCCACTCCAGTATTCTCATTCTTTCTTTGCAGCCATATGCTATAGTTGATGAGGAAACTTGTATGGCATGCTCGTATAATCGTCCAGATGCAAAGTGTAAACGGCTAATGGATTGGGAATGGAGAGGAGAACTTGGTTAACGTTCATCTAATATTTTTTACTTATTTCAGACATGTGATGATGACTTATTGGTGCATTACTCTCTCTGCTAGAATTACTTGTGACTTCATTTTTAAGTTCCGGCCAATAGAGGTGAGCTTCAACAGATTGTTCAACAACTAGAAGGGGAGACATTCGGTAGACCAGCAAGAGCATTCCATCAGTTAGAAAGGAAAGAAAGGCAATCAATAGAAAAGAAAAGAGTGCAGGGTGAGCTAACGTGTTGCATCATTATTATCCTATTAAATAATGTCGCTTCAATGGTTAAACCTTTATACTTAGATTACTCACGTCGTGTTTACGGTAAGACGCATCTGACTCGAAATGAAATGCGACAGAGTATGGTTTGTCAGCGCGAAAATGCATTTTATGTGAACACAGTAAGAGCATTCCGTGATCGCAGGTCAGTACGGCTTGCTCCTATTTTTTCATAAGCTGTTGCTGTATTATGGTTAATTTTTCGTTACTTAGGTATGAATATAAAGAATTATTGAAAAAGGCAAAACTATCATTGGACGAATTGTCGAAAGAAGATGTAACAGCCATTAAAGAAGCAAAAGGTATTTAACTATCGTTGTTATTATTATAACTGTTACTGTTATCATTATCAAAGCACTTTCACTTGTCGGACTTCACTTTTCAAATACTCTTAACTTATTATGTCCAAGAAAAGTCTCACCATTCGTTCACCTTGTTGTTAGTATCCTCATTAATTTGACGTTTACACCACCTACCTAAATAATATTTAAATATAGCTACTTATCTTACTGAAATAAATGCTAGGGATTTCAGGACGCATTGTGTTGTACGAATCCTTACAATTGGCTCATAAGTGTATTCTAAACTCATTTTATGGTTACGTTATGAGAAAAGGAAGTCGATGGTAAAAAACACACTCTAATTATTCCAATGTTGTAGTAGATATATTCAATGGCTTCCTAATCGTTTCACATATAAGGTTTTCAATGGAAATGGCTGGTATTGTCTGCCATACAGGGGCAAATATCATTACTGAAGCGAGAAAACTTGTTGAGCAAATTGGAAAACCGCTTGAATTGGACACCGATGGTCTGTCTTTGGTGTTTTATTTTTTCTTTTTTCTTGTTTTGTTTGTTGGGTCAGCTGGGAATACGAAGTTTCCAGGCATATGGTGCTTACTTCCAGCATCTTTCCCGGAAAACGTGACTTTTACCCTCAAAAATCACAAGAGAAAATCGGTATGGGGGTATTGAAGCTGGACTGTTTTCCGGCTCGTATTAATTGTTGTAGAGTACTAATTTATAGCTATTATATAGGTGACCATATCATATCCTGGTGCAATGCTCAACGCAGCTGTGAACGCAGACTTTACAAATGAACAGTACCATAACCTGCAACCAGATGGTTCTTACACAATTTCCAAAGAAAACTCTATATTTTTTGAGGTAGTATTTGTGATGAGGGTGGTATTGTGTTTTAATAGCAACCACTATCATGTTGAATATTTTGAAGGTAGATGGTCCCTACCAATGCATGGTTCTTCCAGCATCAAAAGAAGAAGGAAAAAAACTTAAGAAAAGGTACCTATGGCTGTAAATTATAATATGAGCGTTATTCTATCCAAACGCAGATATG
Source organism: Dictyocaulus viviparus (assembly GCA_000816705.1). Taxonomy (NCBI): domain Eukaryota; kingdom Metazoa; phylum Nematoda; class Chromadorea; order Rhabditida; family Metastrongylidae; genus Dictyocaulus; species Dictyocaulus viviparus. Next base: position 513,273 of record KN716165.1, read on the forward strand.
CTGTATTTAATCTGGATGGATCTCTTGCTGAACTAAAGGGATTTGAAGTGAAACGAAGAGGTGAATTGAATATTATAAAGCATTTCCAGTCAGCCGTTTTCAAAGCATTTCTAAGAGGCACGACTTTGGCTGAGGTTCGTCATCTGTTATCGAGTATTTCTCGTCCAGTTGTTATTTCTTCTTCCTTATGAATAGGTTTATGAAAGTGCTGCGCGTGAAGCTGATTATTGGCTTGATGTGCTTTTCACAAAGGGAGAAGCATTAACCGACATTGAATTATTTGATCTTTTATCTGAAAACAGAAGTATGTCTAGAAAATTAGAGGAATATGGAGGACAGAAAAGTACAAGTATTAGTACTGCTAAACGTCTAGCAGAGTTTTTGGGCACGGACATGGTAAAGGTTGGTTTTTTTTTTCTGTGAATATTCAAACTTTCTTCTCATTTTGGTCATATTTTTACCAGGATGCTGGCCTCGCATGTAAATTTGTTATATCTCGTCATCCTATTGGGTCTCCTGTTACTGACCGTGCCGTTCCTGTCGCCATTTTTCAGGTGCTGCTAGTATGCTCAATAGTATTTCAATTTTTATAATTTCTATATGCAAATGCCTCAGGCTGAAGAGAAAGTGAAATGTCATTATCTAAAATTGTGGACGAAGCAACCTTGTTTAACCTCTGATAAGATGAACATCAAAGAAGTTTGTTGTTTTTTTTCTCTCAAAAAGTTTGTGTTTGTCTGAGTTGCAAATTGCGAACGTCTTTTTTTTTTTATCAGTTATTGGACTGGGACTATTACATTGATCGACTTGGCAGCTGCATACAGAAAATTATTAGCATACCAGCAGCTTTACAAGGTTTGCCCAATCCAGTTGCCAGGATCCCCCATCCGGATTGGCTTGCTAATAAATTGAAGAATCGGTAATTCACACTTTTTAGGTTGAAATAACGTTATTTCTGGTATGTTTTATGTATTAAGCCTTGACACACTACATCAGCCGAGGATCATAGATATTTTCCATAAAAAGCCGCCTGTCGTGCTACATCCTATAGTTAACGAAAACGGGAAACGTTGTCGAGAAAAGGAAAGAGCTTTGTCCACCGTTACGGGAAGTGACGAAAAGGAGAACATACCAAAAAAGCAGTGCCCTGTTTTGGTAGTGTTTTGGATTTATGGATATATGTCTTATCAAGGATAGCACTATCTTTTTCAACCACACCGTTCCTATCGTTACGTTTAGTTTGATTGGAATTAGATTTGAATTTTTAAAGGCGACATCTGGTATAGTGGAGAAGTCATTAAGGCATGATGGATTTGATGAATGGTTGAAGTTTCTGAAATATAAATGGCGATCACTCAAAATATCGAAAGGGAGCAAAAAAAAAGATTTGGGTATATGAATCATTATGATTAATACATTTTATTGTATTTGTAACTTAGCCATTTATCCAGGTGGTACAATAGTGGAACGAATGATATCCCATACACGGGAAGCAATGCGTGATAGAACATGGCAGGTAAAAAATGTCATCAGGAAAAGTATAATTTTAAAGCTTTACATATTAATGTATTCGAAAGTAATTTCACAATGCTTTATAACTTAATTTAGATATTGTCGATAGAGGAAACAAGAACGTCAGGAATTTACAATATATGGGTGGCGCTGGAAGGAAGAATGGAAAAGTTCCAGATGAGGGTTCCTCGGATAGTTGTAATAAATGAGAAGGTGACTGAAGATGATGATCATTGTTTTGGAGTTTATTCTTTAGTTCACATTGTTGCTATCAAAATTATCCTGAATCATTTATGTTGCCATGTCATTATTTATTAAGAACATGCGGTCAAGTACTTCATTTAGGAACCTGTCGAAAATAAGGAAATTATTCGAAGAGCTCTTCCTCATCATAAACCTGTTTATTTTTTGTACGAGTATTCTATAAGTGGGGTGTGATAATTTTTATCTTTTTTTATTTCGTTTGGACTATTTATTGTACTTCTCCGTTTTTTTAAGGGTGCTGAGCAAAAACTTATGGATGAAATCAATGAAAAATTGTGCTCCTCGCGTGTGGAAGGCATTTATGAGTCACAAATGCCACTAATTTTCCGAGCGTTAACTCAGATTGGATGCCTTTGTCGTCCTACGGCTCCGCCACTTGGTGGAATTTATTCACTAGAGGTCTACCAGGAACTTTCGCAGATTGTTTCAATTATGGAAACTAAAAATTCGTATTTTTTTTTATCTACTAGTATTTTACTTGTTTAGACTCTCAAAATGGTTCCTTTGACGTCTACTCAAACTTATCTGCCTAATGATTTCATACGCACCTTATTTTTCTACAAATTTGCACAGGTTCGACAATATTTGCAGTCAATGTGAGTCTACTCCTATTTATCTAGTTTATATATGCATAGTAATTTTAGGATAATCGGCAAGTTTGGGCAGTAATAGATGCAGCTGCCTCGATAGGAACATTTCTTATTGTTCATAAAGGAGAAGTGGCTATGCCAAATATGGATAGGGTATATGCGCATGTATACGAAGAGGAGTTGGTATTTTTTCGTGTGTTGTATGTCTTTCTATGAAAGAACAGTAGGTATACATATATGTATATGCTTTCATATGTGCATATATATACGCAAATTCAGAATACTTATTGTATTTTTTGAATGTACATTCTAGGAAAGAGCAGCTAAATCCGTTAACCGGCATAAGTTCAGAACTGAAATTTACTACTCGTCACTTCCGTTTGGCTGCTGAAGCTGAAAAAGAAATTAACAAAGTTTGTATGTTGCAGGTTTATTGACTTGTAATTTCTTGTAGTCATTTCATGATTATAGGTGATTCGAATGTGTCGTGAGGTCAGTTCCAAACCAACTTTACTAACTCTTCTTATTGATGAAGAACCATTGCTACTGGTGAGTGTGTAATAAACATACTGCTCTTTTTGTTTACTCAAGAATATTAGTGAGTTAAAAACGAGTTTTGAGAAGGGTAATGGTTAGCAATTTCACTTTATGTGAAGGTAAACTAGACGAATTGTTCAGAGCAAAATTATTTTTCTTTCGAAAAATTTGAAATGGAATGCGTTCATAAGAAAGTTGTGTTGCAGTCAAAAAGAGTAGCGAATCTTTCACTCTTCCCTCATGTACGGTTACATGTCCAAGAGCCCAATTCATTACTGAATGTGATTGATTGGCAAAGAGTGGTAGCAAAACGAATATGCAAGCATTTCATAAATAGTTTCATATATATGAAGGTGAGTTGAATTCTATTATTCCTCCAATATATATATATATATATATACTCATTCCAAAATATGTGGGATCATATGACTCGTTTGCTTTTTTTTGTTTCTACATTTTCTAGGAGTCATTGAAATATTACTGTTATGTCATTAAAGAGGAATTAAAGCTGAAATTCTTATTGAGTTATATTTTTTACTACTGAATATATCTGTTAAGCAACATGATGAATCGTACAGTAATATACTTTCAATAAAAACAAATAGCTCTCTATAATTTCGATCAATTATGTTGGCTCGGATTCGGTAGTCGTATGGTAATGGTAGTGAATAGATCGTAGTTATCCCGAAGTTGGGTGATGTACCGCGAACTTGGATAATAAATCTTCAATATAAGTAGAGAATGAATGGAAAATATCGTATCAATGTCGATATGAATCAGAGAGAGAGCAAATTAAGGGTTTGTTTGAGAGGATATGAAAATAGGTATGAACTATCGAAGATAAAAGAAGTGAACAATCAAACAATAAAAGTCTTGAGAGGATATTGGAGTGCTTTTATACCTTTGTCCAATTAGAAGGGTAAGAATGATAAACAATGTATTATCATCACCACATCAAGGGTGGTTCGTCATTGGTGAATGAAAAGGAAGTTTGAAGTTTTGCTACATCTACTTCGGTGTGATATTGTCATCAACTTCATGATTTCACTTCACTTCTATTCATAGTATCGAAATTGTACTTTTGAGGGCGACGTGAAATTGAATAATAGCGTTATTTTATAACATATATTTTCTTGTCATTTCAAATTTCACATATATTCTCGCTTACATAGAAAATAAAACAACGTTACGTTCAAAAATACCTATTTTCAATCATATAATGGTTATACAATAGTAATTGTTATCATTACATGCTAAGATAAGATAGGCTTTGGTGTTCATCAATCTTCTTAAGGTAAAAGCCCATGCATTATTGTTCAACGTGATATTCTAAAGATAATTTAATGCGATCTTAGTCTATATAGTAACTTGATTTGACCACTCTTCACCAAGTCACTGCTGTATATCTTACTCAAGCTTCTCTGGTGCCAATTCACCAACCACGGAGTGATGGTGGGCTTCGTAGGCACAGTGACCGCAAGCCTGATTCGGTGCCAGCATATCCTTGTGCCACCTCCACCACTGCGACATGCACTCCATCACTACCATTATATTTTATTAAATAAATTTTTGCGATTCAACTACTTTTTTTTCCTGTATTTTAGCTACGTCACATTGAAATTCGATATTTTTTAACCAAAAGCTCACAGTAAGTGATAATTTACGAAACTTCAGGACTATGCTGATTGGGCTCGGTATCTCCATATTCCTATTGGTAGTGTACCTAACGATGCAGCACTTTTTGGATTAGATTTGTTTTTCGCGCGAAATCTTCAGAGAGCAGGTCATGTTTTATGGGCTTCACTGTCAAGTAGACCTGATCTTGGCGGAAAAGTGTGTTCTATTTCTCAAATGTTTCACTTCTTCGTTCATTTTGAAACTCAGAAAATCAATCTCAGGAATTGGACGATCTTCGTTTGAGTTCAGATTGGAAGCCTTTAAGTAAAGACGAAACTTTCCTACTGAACACACCTTCATTTAGTGGTGGTATTTGCATAGAATTTGAGCTTGAGGCAGTCGCGGTACGTTCACTAAAGATGTTCGTTAATGCTTTATCAAACTTTATTATCATCGAATTTGATGTGTTTCAATACTCTTGGGTGCTCTTATTATTAAATTTTTTCCCTTTTACTTTTGCATGTGTTTGTATGTTTTTTTTTTTTAATTTTTATCTCTTTTTTTTTGACAAAAGAGATGTTGCAGGTTACTGCATTGGTGCAGCGAGGTCGTTTATTAGAAGCAGAGGGAGCTGACGATACCGTTACATTTGATTCAGCAGTTGCATTACCATCAGATGCTTATAATGGCTTACGGTTAGTTACCCTTACATACAACAGTTTTCCAAAATCTTAATTTGGAGATCAGATTTGATGAAAATAAACTTGATGAGGAAATGTTTAACTTATTTTCACAGTTTATTCTTATTATATATTGAATATTATTCTTATTTTTTAATATTCTTTTCAATATATTTTTTTAATAAGTATATTCTTTTTATTATTTTTTTTTTGCTACCGGGAGCTACTTCTTTGATATTTTTTTACCACACTGTTTAGGAATACTATATCTGCTTTTGATGAAGGCGCTGCTGTGGACGCTGCACTGAAAGTTCTGAAACAAATGCTTACAGAATGTGTACGAGATATTGTTCACAATGAGAATAAGCGTGCTGACCAAGTTGTTATGTCACTCAGAAGGTCGTAATCAATTGAATATTCAATGATATCACTGTTATAATCTCTTGCATTTTCCTTCTCATAGAGATTTTATTATTTTTTGGTAGTTCAATCGTAGACATTTACTTTCTATTTAAGATGGCTTCATTCTCCCAATTCTCTTCTATATGACTCAGCGATCACTAGAAGTGTAACTATTTTAGAGAAAAAACTTGTCCTATTGCTAGCAGCAGAGTGTGAACGATTAGGTTCAACGGTACTACTCACTGTTTAGATATGAAATAGCTCATACATTTTACATAACAGTTTCAGGTAATTCATGCAACACCGTCTAGGTTATTTTTGGATACTGGAAAGTCTGACTTTGAGCAAGGTGTTGCTTTCACGGATCTTCTCCTCCAATCACTGGGTCAAAATCCGTTATTTGCTGCTTTACATATAAGACCACTTAATAGATGGAGCACATTATTATGGTGTGATCCATACAATTATACTGGTGTGTTTGCATCAAAATTTAAAATTTAGAAAACTAATGCATAAAAACTATCTTAACTATCTTCAACTTCAATACTTTTTAAAAAAACTTATCTTATGTTAAGGTATATGCGAAAAAGCAATAAACTGCAGTGATGGAGATAAACCGCAGTATAAAGAGCGCAAAAAAGAAACTCTAGTGAGCTAATAGCTAATTTTGCTTGAATCTTCGTGATATTGTATACGAGAATTTAGTGATTTACTTCTTGTTCTCAAATGCATTCCATTTTAGCATCATTGGCGAATCGCTGACAATCTCCCAAATGATAGCAACGTCAGGGAAGAGTTTCGTAAGATAGTGATTGGATATGTGATGCTTTTTAGGCAACATCAAGAAACTACGGTGAGCAGAATCACAGAATTCTATGATATATTTGATTAGTTTAACAATATTTAGGATCTCAGCAACGAAGCTTCCATTGCTTTCCGAAACGACCTCGTTAAACAACATATTGGACATCGCCTTTTTCGTGTTGTCTTCAAGTTGGCTAACCAACGATTAGCTTCCAATGCTGCTAGTGAACTAGTAAAAATCGTAGGTGCAACTTCGTCTATTTGACAAGGTTCATTGCGTGCTAAGATTATTTCTTAAGGGAGAAGATATATCCGTCCATATATGAATAAATGAAATTGTATCAATAAAATGTGTTAAAAGCAATTAATACTTCCTCTAAAACTTCAACTTTAATACTTTTTACCAAATGCATTGATGTACTTATATCACAAAGATAGCTTTCAGATCTGTACAGCGTTATCATGTGATCAAGCGGTACAAGGCAGTGTGGAAGATCTCCGCGAAAACCTTTACCGAATCCTGGGCTCTGAAGTCTCGTCGCCTTTGGAAAAAACCATTTATCTTACGGATATATTCTGTAGTGGTTGTTCACTTGCAGCAACGTTAGATGTCGGAGATGAAGAGTCGTGGAAGTGCAAAGAGTGCGGACAAGTTAGCCTAGATATTATCTTCTTTTGTTTTTTGTTCTTTTTTTCTTAATGCGTGACTTTAAGTTGTTTCTGAGTTCGTACATTGACGAAGTAATTGCTGATCGGCTGAACACGTTGCTGACAGCTTATCTTCTTCAGGACCACATTTGTAATAAGTGCAAAATGGTAAAGATCCGTATTTATTTAGGTCCTCGACTCTAGGTAACAAACTACTGGTGTGTATTTCAGATCAGACAAGATAATTTGTCAAAGTATTGTGAGTGTTCTGGTGTATTTGAGAACACCATATCCTGTGATGACTTTCTCTGTGACGTGCAAACCGCAGGTGAGATCGGAGAGAAATTTGACTTACCCATAACACTTGAGACCAGCCGGTGGTTATCCGCAGGGGCTCGTGTTGTTGTCTAGACCTACGCATATTTTTGTTAAATATTGGTGAAATTTCATGGAATTGAAGTTGGTCCTATGATCTTATGTCTACAATCTATGTTATACTATGCATTCTCATATCTACTATTACGAGTGGCAAGTAATGGACCTGAACTTAGCTGAAAGCATATATTGTTCTTTATTGTTATGAACAGATATGATTCTTTCGATTAATGTTTAAGTTATCATTTGGATTTAATCACCATTGTTTGTAGGATGTTTTACGTACTTTCGAAATGTAGCTAACCACGTGCAGATTTGCATTAGACCAGATACACCTATTTGCCAACACTTCAAATAATATTTGTATAAACATTTTATGAGCATATTTTATAGGAAGAACTTATGATTCTAACACATAAGCAACAATGGAAAGAATTACCACAGCGTAAAGTACGCAGACTAGTTACCGCCATAGAATGTTCAGTCGTCATTTTAGTAGTTCTTTCACCTAGAAACGTAATTTTATTCGTTTAAACTTGTGCACGTAAAGTGGTGAAAATTAAAACTTGAAGCCACCAATGTCCGATAAAGTTCCGATGTTAAGGCTTTTGCTTCTTTTTAAATTTATCACCTTTGAAATAACTCACTTCTTCAATGGATTTGAAAGTGACACCTTCATAGGCGTTGAACGGGTCCTCCAGCTTTCGGATCACTATCGCATATGCCGCCGTCACATTTTCAACTGTTCTCTGCAGAACGCTTTCCCTGAACAAAAAAAAATTGAGCAGTGTCCTGACTACTTTCAAGTTCAAAACTCTGTGTTCACCTTGTGCGAGCGCTGCTGATTTTAGCAACCTGGTCCAACTGGTATTTGTCAGGCTGGGCGAGGAACACGTCAAACTGGGCCAATGTTCGGTTGATTGTACCGGGATCCATGCCAGATATTAGAGAAAGGGGCCCCTAAACTCGAAAACTTGAAAATTTAGAAAATCTCATATTGGAATGTATTGAGATTGCATAGTGAATCGCAATCACCTGGTTTCGATCATGAGCAGAAGCTTTTTGATAAAGGTTAATAAGTCCAGTATTCGCTAAAATAGTCGAAGCTTCTTCAGAGACCAACACATCTTCATTTCCTTCCATCTAGATACGGAAAAGTTGGATGAAATCCGCAAAATAGTAAAGAAAGGAACTAACCAAAGCACTTATCATTTCCAAACGAGAATCCGTAAACGGGTAAAGGATAATCAAAGAATGGATTGCGGATAGACAATTTAACGTGTATACCGCGACATCTGAGTTATTGTGAAATTCAATACGCTTGATCATTCATAAACATTGTCCTACCCAAAGGTGAATGTAAGTGAGTAGCAGCAATTTGCACTGATCTGCACAGCGGATCTAGCACACAATTGAAGATCTCAAAAGAAAACATGGAGGATTACATCTTTCCAGGGAAAAAATTGTTGTTTGTACCTTATTGAATTCTTCTTGACAGTTTTGCCGTCCAACCATAGCGCCATCCTGTGTTTCTAGAACATCCCTAAATGAGAAAGAAAAAGCACAGTGGTAATTAGGTAGAACATCTCGAAGTGAATTGCTATACGAAAAACCTCAGTAGCATAAGCACTTGGTGAACTGCAGGCACAGGAAGTAAGTCGTAATCTGGTGCACTCATCTATAATGAATATACAGTGCTACTTATCACGTACCACCACGAATTGATTTTAAGCGGTATGAACTACTATTTAAAGGCAATATGTTCACAAATTGAAAAATATACACAATATACAAAACCCTTGACAGTATTTTCTGCACAGTTCCGTTTAGTCCACTGTAAAAAATGTTTAACGTGAGTTGGTTCAATTCAGCAATGGTTCGCGCTAGTTCGGAATCCTTCCCAATCTCTGGACTAAAATATCGAGGAATATGAAGAAAAAAAAACAAATATTAAACAAATTTGTAAATGTGTACATCATCTTCTCAGAATAAAACGCAAAAAGTGCAGAAAGACGAAATAATATCACTGAGTCTGCTTCACCAGCAATCGCTTGTTCAACCCGCAGCTGCAACATTTAAATGTAAGGAAGGAACTTATTCTTGACGAATGTTGGAAACTCAAAATCCCAATACAAACAGTTTGGGAATTGGATGTTTGGTATACTTAATCCAACTGATAACGCATGTCCTTTACTGTACACGCAATTCTATACGCTTCAAAAAGTACGAAGCAAAAGTATGGTGGGGAATAGCTACTTTATCATGACAACGATAAGTCAATGAGATTTTGACGCTTACCAACACTCTCAATATATGACATTTACTTGATTACTTTTCTTAGCCCCTGTCTAATTAGCATTTAAGAATTTTGAGTAACTACCTTGAATGGACGACAAAGTGAGCTTGAAATTTGTGATAGGAGATCCATTGAATTGTTATGAATGACTGGATATAGAGAAAAATTTGACATAAGGCAATTGATAATAAAGGCAAGCACATTTCAAAAAAAAAGGAAAAAGAACCTTGTGGCGTGCATTCTTTGAACAGCACATAAATCAATTCACGTTCACCTTCTATTGCTTCGTATATCCAAGCTAGCATGTCTCCTATGTACCTAAAATATGAAGTGCCAAAAAAAGTACAACGGCACTAAATTCTGCAAAATCATGACAAGTAACAACTATTTACAAAATACCTGAAAGGGTCATGACTCATTAGTTCTATTGGCTTTCCACTGCTATAAGTGCCTTTTGTAAGTGCATCAATGTATAAATGCAAAATCTGGTTTTTTCGAGCCATACCCATTTCGTCTATAATACATACACTATAAATAATATGGCTCATTTTCATGAAAACAAAACTGACCTACGGCATATTTAAATAGTACTTCTCTTTCCTCTAAAGCTGCAAACGACTGACAAAGAACGGATTTCATCTCAATATAATCTGCACTTAAGGTTCGACACTCACCTAAAATGTTTCAAGGGAATAAAGCAGTTCTTCAAAATCTAATAACAGCCAAACAATATAATAGTAATACCAAATTAACGGTTGACTTAATAAGTTCATCGAAAACAAATGTATCAATAACTAACGTTGGACACTACGATATAAAACTTCGTAGGCTTTCTCTAATGTCTGCGACATTTCCTCCATTATCTCAACACTAAAAATTGAGCTTATTTGCAAATATTAAAACTGCATGGAAGATTACTTGAAATGGTATTGATGTACCCAGAACTTACGCAGCCGCATGGTCTCCACTACTACGAAGTAGTTCTTTGCTGTCTATATAAATGCGTTTAGCATGAGCTAGAGCAGGAAAGAAGTCACTTGAAACTGTACCATCTGAATATATTTTCAGCACTTTCATCGCAACAACACCCATAATAAGATAACTGACTTGATCAACAAGTAAAATTCTCAAGCAATTATAACTGACCACTGGGATTTCCTTCTAAGGCTTTCTTTTCTGAATCTGTTAACGAAAACCTTCCCAAAAAATCATCAATCGCTTTCTGTTTGCACTCTAAATGTTTTCTGAAATAATAAAGCACTAAGTTGTAATAACATAGCAAAAACTCCTGACCATATGTTTTGGTAAACCAACTTTTGATTCTGGAGTGCACTAGTTTTGCTAAGAAGATCCTGAGTTTTTTCTTTATTTTGCTGTATGCGATTAGTTAAATCAGCGCATATTTTATGCATTGCTCGGACTTTGTCCGCGAAATCCTGGACATGTGTGTTTATCTGGAAGAATAAAACTTAAAATAAGAAAGTTCAGAAGTGAAAAACGAACCTTTTCAAACTCATGTAGATATTCACGGTTTAACTCCAACTGTCGTTTTTCTAGACTTCGAAGAAGACGTCGTTCAGTGTGTATATCAATATTCTCTACCATCGGAGCAATGTAGTCAACTGCTTTCAGAAATTCCTTTGAAATAAATCATGAACTCACAATCCGGTCGAAAATAAACATTATCTAATAACTTAAAAAATTATTTCAGCACTATAATTACGACGGTTACTAAAAAATCGTTATACTACTAGGTGCAGGTGTATTTAAAACATATTTAACATATTTAAAAGGGATTAAATGAAAACAAAACAAAAGATTTGGAGTTTTTTTATTGTGAAGATCCACTTATCGTGTAACACACTACACTTCTGTAAAAGGTATGTAATATCAATTTAAGCATCCTGCTTCAATTTTATACCTATTTTCAATTATATGGATTTAAATTCGCCTGGAGTTAAAACATTAACTTACAGGGTCATTATGAACTTTGCTAGCTATGAGTTTGTCGATTTTCCTTTTGATGGGGTTTGTCGTAGCATCGCCAAGAGAGTAGTCCGGTTTTAATAAATCCACAGCTGTATCACCCGGCTTTTCCTCCATACGTCGTCGGCCTCAATAAATAAAAGTTTTATGGCGCTTAATCGTCCACGTCACAAAATTAGGGCGCAGATTTTCATTTGAACCATTTCACTAAATGGTCACCTTTATTTACTGCGAATGACTTGTACTAATGCTAAATTTTCCCGCATGCAACCGCTGAGAAAGCTTGACAAATTGAATGGAGCGTAAATAACAGAGAGCCTATTTGATTTCTTAACATCTTATGTCTTCTTCATTTATAGTTTGTATGTAACAACAATATGAATCTCTACTTCTGCATAGTATTGAACGTTCCGATATGCCTATATGCATTGAAATCGAACTACTTATCATATAATCGTCCATTCTTTTATTGAAGCTCATGTATTAATTGGAGGTATATCCCAATATGGACGTGCTCGGCACAGCTCGAGCTTATATCAAAGAAATGGTGAATCTTGCTGGGCCACAAATGAAGGTCATTTTAATGGATAAGGAAACGGTAATTCATAGTATCGTTCTCAGTTTAGGCCATATGTGCTAATTCTTTTGTTTTGTAGAAAATTATTTGCAGACTACAATTGTGTCATGTGCTTTCGCTCAATCCGAAATGATGCAAAAAGAAGTGCGATCATATACTATATGGCATTAAAGTAGTTTTTTTAGTTTTTTCAAGTAGTAATATTAAGTTGTGTTCCAGGTTTACTTATTTGAACGTCTAGATTCTCCAATTCCTAGAGAACCTATCAAACATTTGAAATGCTTGGTGTTTATCCGACCTACAGCCAATAATATACAATTGTTGTCAACAGAACTGAGAAATCCAAGATATGCGCAGTATTACATTTGTGAGTATTCCAATTAATAGTTTTCTATCCATTTATTACTATAAATACGCACCCTATTTAGACTTCTCAAATATTGTGAGCAAAACTGACTTGAAAACGTTGGCGGAAGCTGACGAACAAGAAACCGTGAGTACTTTTGGTAGTCTATGTCTAATATTATACTAGTAGTCTATGTCTAATATTACTTATTGTTGAAACTGCGAACTAAATCCATTGCTTCTTATTCGATATATGACCTAGAAACACTAATTCGTAGTAAGTTAGTATGTCTTGTTATTTGTGGTCCATTGAAGGTCAGAGAAGTGCACGAATTCTTTGTTGATGGTATTGCTCTCAGCTCTGCTTTATTCTGTATAAATTTAAAAGATATATATGATCATTCTTTCATCCTCAACACTTCTGCCCTTCTTCGTATTAAACAAGCGCTTGTTGCTTTGTTGTTGAATCAAAAAAAGAAACCAATATTAAGGTAAATATTGTGCTGCACTTATGATTTATAACGGTGATTTCCTTACATTGATTTCGTTTTTAGATTTCAACGATCGTCAGAAAATTGTAAACGGCTCGCTGATGAGGTAAATCAGGTGGGCTTTTTGAAATTTGCATCTTAGATATTTTATAGTGAAAGTCGATAAGTGTTATGATGTAATGTTATGCGTTAATGTTGTGAATTTTTTGAATTTTACAGGTTATTAAGCGAGAAGAGGGGTTATTTGACAATTCCAAAAGAGATACTATGTTGTTAATAATAGATCGAAGTGAAGACCCCGTAACCCCTCTGCTTAATCAGTGGACTTATGAAGCTATGGTTAATTTTTTATATCGTTATCTTTATTATGTGTTTTTGTTTCTTCTTGTGAAAATTGTTTCTTGTATTTTCAATAATATTATGTTAAGCTCTTGAAATCATCTAGGTTCATGAACTTATTACAATCAATAACAACCGAGTAAGTATCGATGGTCAAAGTATGGTTCTAAGTGAATTACATGATGAATTTTATGCAAAGGTATATTTGGTTTTTATTTCCTAATCGTCTTGAATACTTAAGAATTTTTCAGTAATTTCAGCACAATATAACAAATATAGCTTTTGGTAAAGCAAATATTTCTAGAACGTTTCGTCGAATTTTGGAGAAATTGGACAAAACATAAAGTTGTTAATGAACGAGTTCCAGCAAAAAGCGCAAATTCACAAGAATTTGGAGTCAATAGCAGACATGAAGAATTTTGTAGAAGAATATCCACAATTTAAGAAGATATCAGGTTTTTTAATGTTCAATAAGGGCGGTCATATTTTGCAAGCTCTTCTTATTCATAAACGATATTTAGGAACAGTGTCAAAGCACGTTACGTTGGTGGGAGAGCTAAGCAAAATTGTAGCTAATCAAAATCTTCTAGAAATTTCAGAGGTAAGGTCTGCTATTCTCACACCCATTTTTCATTAAAAAGTTTGTTGTGAAAGGTCGAACAGAGCATTGTTGCGGAAGGCGACCATTCTCGTTGCTTGGAGCGTGTTCGTATACTTATCAATCATCCGAAAACGAGTCGTTTGGTTTGGCTTTCTTCTTCTATTTTTGTGTTTGGTAAACGTCATTACGTTTTTTAGAATGCGCTGAGGCTATTACTTCTATACGCGCTTCGGTTCGAAGCAAATCCCAACAATGACATCACCGGCCTCATAAATTTGCTGAAAAAGGTCTTTCTTTCCCTTTATCTTGCACCATTTCACAATATGCATACGATGTATGAAAAAGTCTTGAATATTTAACTGAATAGTTAGAATGTCGATGCTGGAAGCATTGTTCGAGCATTGTTACGATATGCTGGTTCTGCTCGTAGAAACAATGATCTATTTGGTGAAGGTTCAACTATGGAAATGACGAAGAGGTAGAGCATGGATTCTACTTTTGGTAACATAGCAAAATCTGCATTCCGGCTTAGAATTTGATATGCCTTGATTTTCCAGGTTCATCAAAGGTTTAAAAGGTGTTGAGAATATATACACACAACACCAACCTTATATCAAGAATCTCATAGAGAATGTTATTCGTGGGAAGCTTTCAGAGCAGCAATATCCATTCGTATCAGGAGATTTCACAAGGTGATATTTTTTTTTCTACTTTTATTCAAGTCGTTAAAGATTGTTCCAATTTGGTAGATTCTCAGTTCTTTTCACCTGCTACGCGACCTTTCAAGAAAAGTAGTCGAATGAATAGGATAAAAGTGTTGGAGTCTATTCGTGTATAGAGCTCTTATACATCAGTGCTTAAACCTTTATATATTTGGTTATTTGAATCGCCCGTTTCCATGAAAAATGTGAGTCATGGCAATCTTTCTTTCATTCGTTTTTTTTTCTCCCGTCATTATCATTCCTGGTGATTCTTTTACCTATATGCTTACCCTGCCGCGGCACATTTTGTCATTCTGTAGTTGATGACAGCTGTCATTACAGATTCTCAACGTTTGCCACAAACAAATCCGCCATATTGCATGCGGTCACTCAAGAGGACGTTTCCATCTTCTTGAGTCTACAATTCTTTTCATCCATGTCTTTTTCTCATTATATGATCAGCTTATCTCCGTTTTGCTCATGAGGCAAATCCCTCGGGGCTCGGGATTTTTTATAGGTCCTAAAAGAGCACTTGTGGCTTTTCTTGTTTTACGTAATTAGTTTCTTATATACTTCTTTGCATCCTTTAAAGCTATTACGTGGAACTTAAATGTTTGAGAACACTGGGTCCGGCATTTGTGAACACTGCTCTATCACTGTATCATAGTATGGAACATTTTTCATGGCGTGTCGCGGACATGTTCGTTATATTGAGTTCCATTGACTTCAGTATGACTCAAGATGTGGTCATCTTCAACTGTATGCCTTATCCTGATGATAAAGTTCACCGTGTGGACTACAGCTCT
>KN716165.1:578608-590060 GCA_000816705.1 Dictyocaulus viviparus
CAAACGAATATGTAAGTCGGTATTGTCGATTTTGTTTATATCGTTAAGTAGAAATTTTCCTCTTATACCTCCACATTAACATAGTGAGTAACCGGTTATGCATAGCAATTTACACCCTCATTGTTTAATGTAGATCATTTCTTTTTGTTAATATGGAGTTCAAATTTTTGAAAAAATATGTCAATCGAGTATTTCTATACAATTCCTTACAGTGCTTACCCTTAAAACGGTTCTATATTTAACTCAATTTAACTCAAAAAAAGTCACTATTAAAGAAATAATTAAACAGAAAAGCTTAAAGAGTCAAAAAAAAAGAACGATTGATTTGGAAAAATTTGAACCAAAAAATTTCTCCCTGTATCCAGCAATATTCGATTTTATGGAATTTTTAAATCATCTACAATTTAATGACTTCCAACCAGATTCTCTGTTTTTTTTATGTAAATTTTTGACCTCAAACCTTTAATTGAGTCATTCATAGAGTCGTTAGCTAATTAAAACCTCATGGAACTCACATAGTGCTCGTAAATTTCTACGTAAATACTGTATGGTCCTTTTGTGATGTGCGGTGATGAAATATTGAACTGTATGGTATCACGTCCAGAACCGTTAGCAGTATGAATGTATTGTATACGTGCCAGATCAATGTCTCTTTGAGTGAAACGTTGTAGAGGCAATTGAGGTGCAGAAGAGAGGTTTTCTAAGAGAATATACGATTAATTCCCTTTCAAATCGTTTCACTCGTCAAATGAACTATATTCAACTACAAATATAATACAAATAATAAATAAATAATAATGATACCATAAATATTTCCCTTATACCACCTTCACATCAACGTGAGTAACCGGTTATGCACATCGATGAAATCCATTAGATTTTAGTTCAAGGATTAAAAAAGAATAAGTTACAAGGTAAGAGTGATGAGGACAGAATGAAAATGAAACAGATTTCAATAGATGAATGCGTTTTTCAAGAAAAGTTTCTAAAGAAAAAAGTATATCGAAAAATGAGGAAAACATCAGAAAAAGGACTCATGAAACAATAGCTGAGAGAATTTTTGTAATGAGTTTAAGAGGAAAGATATTTGGATAAGATACAAATCAGAAAGAGGTAAAATCAATCAGTATAGGTAGAGGTAGAAAGAGGTAATCAGGTTTTCTGTAGTTGTACAGAACACTTTGATTAATCCTACGATTGATTAACACCATTGTACAGAAATCTAAATTTGCCTTTGCGATAATACAGAATATAAAATAGCTATGATATGACTCATAACCGTGAGGAATACTGATTAGGTTATTTGATTTAATTGTTATTCACAAAGAGAAAGAAAATAGTACTACCTAGAGTATTCAAATTAGCATAACAACGGAAATAGTGAACTACAGAGCTCCACTCCTCTTGTATAAAAACCTCTCGAGTTTAGAGCCTGGGAGAACCCTTTGTAAACCGTTATTGTTACCCTTATGGTAAGCCTCCTACGGCCCATATCGCCTCCTACGGTTTGTATTTCTTGCCTCTGTTCAATCCTGGAAATAAAGTTATTCTTACTTAAGGGTGTTCACTGCACTCTCCTAAAGTTATCCCTTTCTTTACATAGAACGATATCAAAACAACTGGCGATCACGGCAACTCAGCAATATGTCTGCTACGGACAGCTCTCTCCTGCGGCGGTAGATAGATTTCTTTAAACAAATTCCACAGAGACACTTAAGCAACCTGGAAAATGTCTTTGCTCAATACAAAATTCGCCTAGAACAAGTGCAATTTGAGCATCTCGATAACGTCGAGATCGAATCCTTACGAAATGAAGCTACTAACGTTCGAACATCTATCCTACACTCCTACGATGAACTAAATCAACTACATGAGGATTGACTACAACTACAAGACTCGAATAGAAACGAACGAAAAATATTCGAAGAATACATTCAAAAATATGGTGACTACGGCGACAATAGTACGTCTGCTCTTCAGCGATAGAACAGCTAGACTTATTATTGAATTCTATAGATACTGAATTTACCCTACTATAAAATGGTTAGAAATCATTTCTTCCTGGTCACAACCATTGGTATTACCTCGCCTAATATTCTTCACAGAAAATTCGAGGAAAGATTTATATGATCTCCATATCTTTACAGATGCATCTTCCTTAGCTCTTTGTGCTGTAGCATACCTTATTAGATATAATAAAACTACGTCTCCATCAGCATCCCTCCTTATGTCGAAATGAAGGTTAACACCACTAAACAAATTAATTACTATTCCATGTCTAGAATCAGCAGCCCTCACGATGGTAGCAAAACTGCTAACCTTCATCGTAGATAACCCTGAAGTGGATATATCTCGTGAATTTCTTTGGACAGACAGTAGTGTCGCCTCGTATCTCGCCATAGCATGGACGAGATGCAAAGGAGTTTTGCCAATTTTCATCAGAAATCGTGTAAAAATAATAAAGGAAAAATTCACTGTGTGCCCATGTTCAACACATACCAGAACATATCAACCCTGACGACATCGGTACAAGAGGAACAACGATGGAAGAACTATTGAACACCCTTTCATGGTGGCATGGCCCTACCTTTTTAAAAGAGAAAGACGAAAACACGTGGCCTAGCGTCGAAGACAAAAAACAAATAGAGACAACGAATCTCATTTATCAAAATCTAAATTTATCAGGATTAGAACCAGAACGAGATCTTACTCTGGTCCCTAAAGCAGCCGCCAAAACGACCGAATTTTCTTGCTCGATTGAACTATCACGCTTCAGCTCATGGAAGTGATTAGTCAAAACGGTCATGTTTGTATTGTTATTCGTAACAATGAAGTCAAAGAGGGACAAAACACATTTCGGCCAAACTACAGTCTCACTTCTGGATCGAGCAGAGACCATACTAATGATGAACACCGTCAATTCATATTGTTCTTCTGTGATATTACCTTTCTCTGTAAATGAGAAGGAAGGATTGATAATGGAAAATTCCAAAGGGAAGATCCACCATTAAAAGGATCCTTTATAACGACTGTTATCATTGTAAAAAGTATCAAGCAAAACCTTTCACCTTACCACCCTTTCCTCTTCATCCTACACAAAGAGTAACACCACCCCTATACCCGTTTGAAAACGTCAGAATGGACTTCCTAGGACCCATGCGGTATAGAACAGACGATAACACTACTCGAAAAATATTGGATACTTTTATTTACCTGTCTAAATTTTCGCGCAATTTATGTCGATATTGCCAACAGTTGGATGACCAAAGTGGATTCTATGCGACAATGCCCAAACATTTAAAACATTGTTATTAATTGATTGTTATTCCTCCTTACCAGAACCTTGTATCGACGAAGATATCGTTAATTACTGCATAAACAAGCGCATCACAATGAAATTTATCCCCAGTCTTAGCCCATGGCGAGGTGGCATCTACGAAAAAATGGTTGATATATTTAAGAAATCAGTTACACATGCGATTTCGTACCGTCTATTGGATATAAAAACCATTAAAACCTTATACGAAGAAGCAAAAGCCATCGTTAACACGCGACCACTTACATACTTCTCAGATGAACTAGGCTATACTTCACTGAAACCCATAGACTTTATAAGACCCTTCTCCAAACCTGACGGTTTATTTCACAGGAATATGATTCAGATTGGACTCCATACCAAAATACCAGCGTCTCATTCATAGACAGTTGGAAACAAACTACCAAGACATTGGATTGATTCTGGTGCAAATGGATAACAGAATACTTAACAACGTTACGCGAACAATTCCAAACAGAACATGCTAAACCTCGGTCCTACGAAACACAAAATCCACAGGTGGGAGGATTTGTATTGATTCATGACCCTAACCTCAATAGAAGACAATGGAAAATAGGAGAGGTCATCGGCTCAAACGACAACTTTGAACGATCCGTGTAAATGCGACTACCCACGAAGAGAACCATCACACGCCCACATAATCTAGTTTACAAATTAAAATTACATCCTCCAACCCGCACGCGTCAAGCAAACGACAATCAAACATCTACGTCCAAACCTCGCTCTAACCATCCCACGGTCTCGAACAAGATTGCTACCTGTTCTAACTCTGGTGGCATGTATAACCCTGTGTTCCACTACAAACTCATCGACAACAGATAATAAATGCCCAGAAAACACCTATAATGGCATAACCATTTTATACGCTAGCAATTGCTTTTCCTCAGGATTAGCCATTGCTAAATACCATTCAATCTCATTCAAACACTCCAGCGATAACATTATGACAACAAATGGATGTCGCGCATCTCCTCAGAGATGTTGTTGTTTATTGCTGTCCATATTCGTTAAAATAAAAAAGCTGCTAAAGCTAAAGCTCAATTCTGCTGGATACCAATATCGTGTCCTTTAGGACATCTACAACCTTATCATAACGTTTCGTTATGTAGAGAAGTATGTAAATGTCCGAAATGGACTACAACTTGCTCATTTGCCACAGGAGCAACTACCACACAATCCCAATTGACTCTGATACTTAACAACCTACTCACATTTCAATCTAAAGACGTATGTTCTTTTAACAAGACTTTGACAGAGAATTATGATCCCAAAAAGAAACTGGGTCTTTTCAATGAAGTTCAACTATACAATGATAACTTCCTACTCGTGGCACATTTAAAAATAACCTTCCGACAGAATATAACAAAAAATGATTTGATCTGCATCGATCAAAAGGGATGGAAACGAAATCCATCTCGGCGGATAACAGGAACAGAAGAATTCTGTAACCACCACATGCCATCTCAGACCCACATTATTTTGCATCTACGATAACCCCACAGCACTTTTAATAGTCAACGTCACGGACTATGTTTTTGATGAAGGAATCCCTAGAAAAGCCGTGGGGAACGGTTGCAAAGACATACTATGGTTATCCCATGAATTATAACAAAGGATATGAAATTTCCTCAATTTCCGACATCATGTCTAACAGATTTGATCGATCTCCAAACTTTTCTGCTCAGTGTAGCAAAGGAGGATTCCTAATACGTAGTACTAACACTCTAGACAGCCAAACTCACTTGTTATGTATGATTATCAAGTCTCCATCAAAGTATGGATGTCTGCTTCACTCATATACGACGATCAAATATCACCGCCCATCCCATATGTGAAGTACTCCGTTGTACACTATGTTGAAAATTTCTCTATAATACTCAATGTTGGACGACATTTCAGATATTGATAATGAGCACCTTCCTCTTCTTCATATCATTCTGTCTACCAGGTGCCAATCTGTTCAGCAAATTCTTATACCTCCTTCTACTTAAAGGTATCCAGATAATTAAATTTGGAGGAACTAGCCTTTACAAACTTATCAGAACGTCTAAGACTAAAAAACACCGTCCGTCACCCATACAACAATATATTAATAGACGGAGAAGAATTCGTCTCACCATATTAGTAAGCCTTGTCTCAACAATAACTTTACTCCCTCACACAAATTCATGTTCAGACACCATTTCCATATCGGCAAATCAAGCAGTGTCCGTAATTACAGAAGGAATCGAATCATGCACCTTCGGTACAGCTACTATATTAACTCTACGACTTCTTCAACAGGAAAGTTGTTTAACACTCAGAAACCACAAGAACAACATTATAGCTTTACTTTCCATTAAAATCGATGAAATTCATCGCAAAAATTCATTGCAAGAAAAGAATCGAATTCTTTACACGTGACCACCAAATCATATCCGAATCTATTCATCGATGTTGGTTGGCGGGTAGCTGCACATTTGACACTTGTGGCAATATCTCACCTGATAGTAAGATACCTGAATTCTCATTACAGCAAATAACAGTACAGGATATACGTATTGCTCAATGAGCTGCCAAGGTATACTCTGCGATGGATGCCTTCCTGGACAACCCAGTTTTCTTTTTCATCGATCAGCGAGACTATTTATACAGTCTTCAAGTGCCCAGTTTGGGAACAGGTGGTGGATATGGAAATAACACTCCTACAAGGAGAATTCACAAATTCCACCAAGCTGCGACTCCATCCAGGTCAAACCTCCGTTTAGAACGATCTTCGTTTCAGTCTCATTGGAACGATCACCCCATCGTTACCCATACTATCATCATCAATGACAACACTTCCATTGCATTGGTAGAACCTGTCGCTAAAGGAAAACTTATACCTAATGGAGTGGGTCAATTGCAGTGTTCAACATGACAGGACACACAGAGCGTTAACTGTCAATTTGCACCAGAAACTTGTGCATGTAACAGAGCAGCCCGGAATGTGTCCTGTCGGTGTAACTCGGGCACCATAAGAGATAAAATGTTTCATCTCCACTACCACTCATATCACAACAATATATGCTCGCACCTCAACAGGACACAATTGAAGCCAAAATTAATCTAGGCTGTGCATTACAGATGCTTGTTGTAGCCATAAACATGTCAATGAACTCCCGTATCGACAACAGTTCTTGCACAATACAAACCAATGACTTGGTAGGTTGCTACAGTTGTTTAGCAGGAGCAGAATTACAGTTGTCTTGCACAAGCTCTACCGGAACTATAACAGCGGACACGCATGCCCCGAAAACTACCTTGCAGCGATATGCACAACAACAGGTCACATTAATAAATTGATATTACATTTTGACCATACGAGGGTTTCAGTCATATGTAATGTCACATGCCCTAGCGGTACAACACAACTATCAATTAAAGGATATCTGGAATTCGTCGACGATGCAATCCTCCAAAACAAACAACAACGAAGCCACAAAACAAGGAGGCACGTATTCACTGGATATTAAAATACCTACCCTCTCTTTCCTCACTGATATCCTTAATTCTATTAGCATTCAAGAGCGGTTTAGCAATACAATTTTTCGTTTCGATATCGTTCTATGTGAAGAAAGGGGTGACTTTAAGAGAGTTCAGTGAACACAATTAAGTAAGAATAACTTTATTTCCAGGAATGAACAGAGGCAAGAAATACAAACCGTAGGAGGCGATATGGGCCGTAGGAGGCTTACCATAAGGGTAACAATAACGGTTTACAAAGGGTTCTCCCAGGCTCTAAACTCGAGCGGTTTTTGTACAAGAGAAGTGGGGCTTTGTAGTACACTATTTCCGTTGTTATGCTAATTTGAATACTCTAGGTAGTACTATTTTCTTGCTCTTTATGAATAACAATTAAGTCAAATAACCTAATCAGTATTCCTCACAGTTATGAGTCATGTCATAGCTATTTTATATTCTGTATTATCGCAAAGGCAAATTCAGATTTCTGTACAATTGCGTAAATCAATCGTAGGATTAATCAAAGTGTTCTGTACAATTATAGAAACAGGTATCGAGTATAAGATACAAATCAGGAAAGATCTTAATAAACGGATTACTTGAGACCTACGTAATTCACCTACTTCTTGGGAAGAAAACATCATCAACAAAAATGATAGAGATTAAAGTGGACCAAACATAGGTGATTTTTGATTCATAAAATTCTTCATTGAATATACCTATATAATGTCCATAGTTGTGCTGAGATGAGTTACGAGTACGGGGGGTACGGGTACGAGTCCCGCCTGAGGTCCCGAGTTTTGCGGCCATCTCAGCACAACTATGGACATTATAATATCATTGCAAAAATGCAATTAAATAAGAATTACGAATATATCTATATAAATGTAAATAAATAAACTCTGTATCGTTCACCAAGTACTGTGAACGTTACGCGGTAACATACAGTAACACTTTGTATTGGTAATATTCGTTAGAGGGGAAAAAAAAACCTCAATTGCTTTAACATCGTTACCTTGCTCTAGAATCAACTCTCCTTCTTGCGGTTGTTTAATGATATGATAGACGAGATCATCCGCAGAACTGATAGCATCACCAATTTCAAGATGGGTTGAGTCAATAGATATCACTCCACCTACTGGAAGTGATAATGTAGACGATCGACGAAGTTCCAATGAAGCACCGAGTGAACGACGCACAATTTGCAACTTAAAATGAAACAGAAAAACATTTTTGAAAACAAAAAAACAACAACGAACTTTTTCACAAAAACAGTGAAAAAACAAACGGAAAAAAACATTGGAAAACAATATCATTTAACAAAAATTTGTTAATTTTTTTATTGAGATTCAAAATTGCTACCGTACAACCTCCTCATTGTTCGTTTTGGTAGTTTGAACACATTGTTTATACGACATCATCCAATCACTTATCACCTTCTTTACTTATACGATAATCAATTGCACATCAGATGACATACTTAGCGATGAACTCTGAGTAGACTCACTTTGGAGTCTTTAAATTATGTGCACAAAATGGAAGTATTTCTGCTAAGCCATGGAAGCGTGAAACTCAAAGAGTTATTCAATTGATCTTTGATCCACAAACTTTATTTCTTCTTCCTCTGCTTTCTTACTTCCAGCTAGATTTTTCATTTATTGAAATCAAAAAATTTCATAGATCAGATTGTGGATCGTTACGTAGATTTCTACGTCGACTTGACTTCTCGGCCAACTACATCTACCACTGCTTTACCATTAGTCAATTGGTACCACAATCAAATGGTAGACTAGTGAGGATTGTCGTGAGGTTAATGAATGCATATTGGTGGAATACACTAGATGGACATTTAATCATCTACAATATTCACAATGAACTCGGAAGCATGATGCATTTCACCATAACCGATTTATTTCTTTCATTCAGTATAGAAAAATTTCATAGCATACCTCGGCTTTGAGGCTTTGATTGCCTACTTTGATTGTCAATGCTTCAGTAGTAGCTATGTTAACATTGTAAAAAATTTTTCCATGTTGAATATCCTGAAAATTTTCGCATGTCAAATGATCTACGAATAAAGCATTCATAGGAGAAAACTACTAGAAAACAAATTTTCAAAAAGAATAAAAGAATAGAATGTATTATTTAGAATCCAGCATTATATAAGATTAGCTTTGGCGTTGATCAATTCCTTTTGGCGGAATGCACCAACGCATTCGTGTTCAACGTGATATCGTGGAAGTGGTTGAATGCGTGCCTGGTCTATACAGTGACTTGAGTTCACCACTCATCACCAAGTCTGTACTAGTTATCCTACTCAAATTTCTCTAGTACCCATTCCTCGACTCCAAAGGGATAGCGAATTGGTAGGCTTAGGGTGCTTCCACGAGCTGAATCGGGCCCTCGTGTCACTGTGACATCTCCGCCACTGTGCCGCTGCGTCCTATGGCCCATAATGGAGTAAACTTATCCCAGTTTCCAATAATGATAATAATTGTTTTAAAAAGCTAAAATGTTTCAAATGATGATCACAATTGCATTTCATTTTGCAGTGATATTACAATGTTCGTAATTATGCTGAGTTGGCCACAAAACACAGAGCCTCAGGCGGGACTCGAACCCGAATACTGGATATCTATCAGTGCTAAGTGTAACTCAGCATAACTACGGACATTGTTTTAAGGTAGTTAGGTAGAATGATCTACACTGAAAATGCCTTTTTTGTAAGATTTCCGGAGGGATGGTGGTAAGCTTCAAGTCACCCAGCCACCGTGGGCCGAACTAGTCCGGGGGGTGTACGTGTCACCATGACACCACCATTACGCCATTGCGCCCTTTCTGGTATTCTATAGATATATTTTTCATAAATTACAGCTTATAAAAAAGTATTCATAAAGACATTGGCATATTTCGTCAACATTTTGAGGAGATTTGACAAACAAAACGTCATAATAACGTTTACCTTTTGTGTAAAATTACGAGTTACTTTACGTGATTTTTCGTGTTGTTTAACGAAATTATCAGATTCAGTTTGATAAACGATTTCATCAAGACGGATATCCAAATTTGTTGTAATTGACAAATTAGCCGTTCCAACAACTGTAAATGATAAGCTGCAATCGATAAGCTTGTACCATTCTTCTTCATGTATCATTCTTAGTGAGGAAAATTTAGCCCTTATAGATCTCGCTCAGCTGAATTTTTAACGATTCTATGGTATTACAATCAGCTTTTCTCTTGAATTCAATCGATAAGACACGTACGTAAACTAGGTGTATCTCCAGGTAAACAACAGTACTGTAGAAGATTTTCAGCAAGTCGAACAAATGGTTCCGATGCAATAATTCGTAACGAACCGTCTACAGTATGCTTCTGATCGCTTACTGTATAACTAAAAACGTCGTCAAGTAATACATAGAAAAAATTAACATCAATAGAATTAGTATTGCGGGAAACATGAACAATTTGGTTACTGTATTGACTTGACTTGTTAGTTGTGAAGAAATTTAGAAAAAAGTGGGAGCTGACATAAAATCAATAACAATAATCTATGAAAAAGTTTCGAAAAAATCACTTCTATCATATTTCTTTACCTCACAATGAAATCATTTTTATGTCCAAGATGACGTAACATTATTCGACCCTGTTGGAGGTCGTGATCAGTGAATACAGTAATCGGCAAATAAGGTGATACTGTTGACAGTACAGCTGCATCCTAAAGTGATAGCAATAAGTAGAATTGAAATATTACTACTTGTACTTCCAATAGTAGTATGATGAAGTTACGATGAAGCTTCTGAAAATAACCTTAATAGGCTGATAGAAGTTGAATTGTAGAGGAGCGCTGTCTGAATCATCGTCAATCCAATCGAGTAGATACGGATGGAGAACTCGTTCACCTCTTTCCACTATCTAAAGATAAGCTTATTAAATTTCTAATCATTCATAGACGTACAATGTGAAAAAATCTGTAATATAATCAAATTGCTCACATAAATCATATTGCTTCCTCGAAGACGTGGTGGATTGTCGTTGATTGGAATGATGGAGAACGACATCCAAAACGGTATACGTCTTCCTTTACGAAACGCCGATTCGGCAACGAGATGAAGTTTGTCGGAACGTGATTCGGATCCCGAATGTGAATAAACTAATCTAAAATCGCAGTCGATAACAGCAAAATATAGAAGACGAAGGATGACCGTCTACAAACGAATCCGAATTCAAGTTTATCAATATTCTGTAATTTTGATCTTTGAACTTCTCTTATTTTCGTGTAGAAAACAAAAATCTGTCAAGTAGAGAGCATAATGGTTCGATTCCATGTCGATTTTTAAAACAGCGAAATTTATTAGACGAGTTTCATTTATCACAATGTGTCACGATACTGTACCGTTATGATCTACTTTAAGTTTTTAACGTTTGATTTGAGTTTAGCGATTTCTTCAAAGTAATCAAGATTCACGTCTAAATTCCAAACAGTTTCCTCCAATCGAAAACAACTGAGGTTTACTTGCTTCAGATAGTCCGCTGATATCGTGTATACAATCTTCTTGACTGACATGACGACGTCTTCAGCAGAATATTTTAATGTTAACTTTTGTCCACTGTAGATAAAAAACGTCATTTTAG
>KN716165.1:606775-628577 GCA_000816705.1 Dictyocaulus viviparus
CGATCGTCCTTAAATACTTGAATGTTCAAGCATTTAAGAACTCGATAATATTGAAACCTCAACGATCGTCCTTAAATACTTGAATGTTCAAGCATTTAAGAACTCGATAATATTGAAACCTCAACGATCGTCCTCAAATATTTGAATATTCAAGCATTTAAGAACATATGAAAGGATTGAAAGAAGAGGACAAGAATATACGAGTGAAAAAAAAACACATCGCTTATCTGATAATAAGATGAGGTCTTAACGAGATGAACAGTCACTCATAACTCGGATTTTTGATGAAATTTTTCATTTTCTATTTCAAATATTTATGCTTACCAATTATTTTCGTCTTGATCTACAATCTTATGTTTTTTCTGGAATATGAATAAATCATTTCAATGATTTTTTCTATAGGGATATCCTCAAATTCAACACACTTTGTATTAACAGCGTCGCGTTTTGTTACACTTTTCAGTGAGGATTAGCCGGCGGCGGTCAGCTTAGAGACAATAATTGATTTATGAGGATAAGAAACGAATTGGCAAGTGAGGGTAATTATTGAATAACATTGTTATGATAATAACTACTTAAACGTTATCCTGACGCGCAAAAAAAAAACGATAAACAATGGGATAACGAAAAAAAAAACAAATAAACACACTCGTTACTCATCAATAACTCAATAAGTAGAATAGAAAAATAACAAGACTCAAGTTTACAAAGCGAGTTTTTCACTTATTAGTTTTCCTCAATTCAACCTCATTACGATTATGATATATTCAATCTAGAATAACGTCAAATTATATATTTGAGGAAATATTTGGAGGCTAATCGATGTAAAGGAGAAACAAAAGAAAAAAAAAAAAGAAAAGAAACAGAATCCTTTGCATTTCAAATACATAATAAATTAATGCGAATAGTTTTATGGTAAAAATATAATATTTTTATTAATAATAATACTAACATTATCATAGAAAGTTTCCTCATTAAGAATTCTGAGTTCAATTGAAAATTCAAAATGATGATAAGATTCCTCATATAAAAATCACTGTTGATAAAATTCATTATCACTTCTAACTACTTATCATAATTTATACAAATTCAAAACATCAAATGAAAAAGCTTAAGTAACTCACCCGCATAATTTTGTTAGTAATAAATTTGAGCCTTGATATAAATTACTAACACATCCGTTCAATGACGTTTCATCAATGAGTATTCCTTAAAGAAAAAAGCACATTTTTTAACTCGTTGGTAAAGCCGAAAATTAGTTAACCTTAACGATAACGCAAATGTCAATCTATTGAGTCAAAAATGGAACTCATTTCTAAATCTATTGAATTCAGTAAAGAGCTATTGTAAATAAATCGCCTATCTTCTTGAAAATACTAAAAAACTTGCCGACAAATAGTTGTTTATGTTGTGGATTATTGTTTATTTTGTTGTTTGTTCTCGACAGAAAACAAAAGGAATTAAAGTGCATCATCAGTTGTTGAACTGCGTTTATTATTTCGTTCGTAGAATTAAAAGTATGAAACGATGTGCTTATTGTTCGATGCACAACGAGGTCTATGAAAGACACTTGAATCGAACCTCGATTATCCTAGAGCTCATTACCGTACTTTGTAACCTCTTCAACCTCATCGTTGCTGATTTACAGTTTCATAAAGTACTTAATAACAAATGAGTTCTTTGATTTGAAATAATCAGTTTATCAGTCAGTGTGAATAAACTCTTAGCAGACATCTAAGCTAACGATAAGTAGAAGAGGTGAAATCAGACGTCGGTTGAAGAAGTAAACTATCTGGCCATAAGCAATCGTGGTGAACAAACAAACTGAATAATTTCAAGGTGTTTTACCAGTTGTACAGCAATGCCCATTAGTTGTAATAAAGATAATACCCATTATGTTAATGCAAAAATATTTTCGGTGATTCAGTAAATCTAACAGTGTACAAAGCGCAATTATTATTGCACCATCTTATTAATTGAAGAGTTATGAAAGATTCTCCCAATCAACAAAAATTGACAGTTCTTATTCTAACACAATTGGATTATCCATGCTGTTTAGAAATCGCTACACATCCACAAATAGAAGAACCATATAAATCAACAACGATCTCACCATTTGCTGCAGAACATATAGACGGTGAATATAGCAATGAATTATGATTCGTAGTTGATATCCGTACAGAAGTCTCAGACATACATTTCACCGATATTGTGATACTCACTCCGATATTCACCTTAGCGATAGCCTCGGTGTCGGCCAAAAGACTGTGCCCAGAAATGTGAAAGGTGATATTTCGTGAAGGAGACAGAAGTACTAATGGTGATCCTTTGAGTTCAGTAAATATTAGGTCAAAGGTGATGGCAGACACGATCAGCGGCAGAGACAGTGGCAGCACCGCCATCCGCCATAAAACACGACAGCGAATAAGCCGGCTGTACTATGCACACTCACACTCACACACTAACAGCATTTGTCCAACCATTTATTCATCTTTACGGGTAACAACAACTGTCACGGCGCTGAATAATGAATAAAACGCACGTGTAACAATCATAAACCAATCAAAAACACATTAAGAATATGAGTGAAGGAGGTATTCCTTCTTATCTGTCTAGTATTTCTTCATGCCTTTCTGCTCATCGACAATCACGTTAGGTAGATTACAGTCCTGAAAGAAACGACATGATTTAGTTATTTTGAATACATAATCTTCAACAAAGTAAATTCAAAATAGTAACCTACGTTCTCATATGTTTCTGTAAAACAGTCGTTACAAATAAATAACTCACAAAACAGGTATATTTTGATTCTCAATTGCAGTATCTAACTAATTAGCCAAGTAATTAACGATGAGCAATAAACAAAGATTCTTTTGCTGACAATAAGCTAAACAACTGAGCAATTCGTCAACACGTTCACAACTACGTGCGTTCGTATAGCACAAAGAAGTTCCAAAATATTATTGACATTTTTTGCAAAGCTCTATTAATCTTCCAGCATTTGATCCGAAATCAAATGGTGTATAAAGATATACGCATATTATCAGAACACTGAAGTGAAACGTTCATGTTATTGAGCAAGAAAGATTTTGAATGAAAAGATTTAGGGCATGACACAAAATCTCTGAGAAGATCGAGTGCATTCATACACAAATGAACACGTTTTAGAACAACACAAAATCACCTACCGCATGACGTAGCATCAATGTGAAATAGCTCTTTTTGTTACGAGATTACTAAAAATCCCTCCATGTTAATCATCGCATTTCGTGTTTAGATCGTTCGTTTAGAAAAAAAAAAACATTTCGGAAAAATGATACTGTATGGGATCTAAGCCATTCAATTTTCCCATTCCTTGAACACTTTCCAAACAAAAACTGAATGCCGTGTTTGTCGAGATGAGCAGTCGTTGTTCTCCTGGACCATAGCCCTACTACATCTAATTATCACTAATTTCATTACACGAAAATGACTTTCTAATTATGCCATCTAGCAGAGAACTTACAAATAGTAAATATACGAATTTCGCTATTACGCTCATTAATGCAAAATAAGCAAGTCGGAATGATTTGTCAATCCAATCCAAGAAGTGTGCATCAAAGTACCAAAGTTGTAGTCGGCATGTAGAACTATGCACAAAAAAGAATATGGAATATTGTTCATCTACAATCTTATTTTCAATCTAATGCGAAGTAGTTTCACTAGAACATGCTTTTCTATCTACCGGTGAATTACGTCAGCTCCACTTTATGAACACTCCAAACAATTGTACAACAAAATTTAACAAAAATGGAATACTCCAAACCTCAGAAATGCGTAGTAAAAAATATACTCGCTTCACAAACTGCGCGTTCCCCTTCCCAAATAAGTTTCGACTGTTTACAATCTTAGCTTTGTTCTACAGTAAAACTCATGAAGATAAAAATAAGCAAAAGCGTAGTGGTAGAGAATAACAATGGTACATCGGCTCTAATCACATCCGCATTTTCTTGACTACAGAATGCTACGAAGCCGGCCTTTCGAGACTCCAGATTAACCACCTCAACAATATCATATTAAAGACGAATGCGATAGCGCATTCCGCAACAAGAATCCATCAGTGCCTAAACATATCCTATCCTATCTTAGCTTATCACTGCGGTTATCCATGTGTATGCAAGCTTTGTTTGATCATTACATTACATACCAAAATTAAGAAACGCTTTAGCTAAGCTTTGTTTGTTTCCTTTTTAGGAATTCTTGAAAGTTAACTTTGAGGCTAATTCAGCAGAATATAATAACTCCAGAAAAATATCGGATACGACAATCATAATCCAAAAGGTCTGGACAATAAAATGAGAAAAGCCATGAATGTAGTGCTGGTTGCATTTCCAAGTGAATTTCAAAATACAAAAAAAATAACACTTCAAAACGACTCATAATATTTCGACCATGTTGTGAAAAGAATTCAAAAACCATTATAAAAATTATTTGCGAAGATTAAAGTAATAGCTATAAGAGGCTTAGGATTATGGACTATTCCACGGCTTCAGATGTAAGATTATATGTAATCTGGAGAATATCTATGCAATGGATAATCTTCTACACGAACAGTAGATGTACAGTAAAATTATTTCATGCCACAAAATTTTCCATGCAATCGTTCAAACGCCCTACAGTATAAAATACATATGAAATAGAATGAAAATAAACAATTATCGAACGTATGACGAAATAACAACAACCAAATAAAAGGTTATTTATGTATTCCATGTCAACTCGTTAGCTTACAATAATTTCTTAAAGCTTGAAATAATAAGTACTCCCTACATGCTTACTTATTAAGCGCTCCAACAAAATAATTTTGGCGATAGGGGAGAACTAGTAAAGAACTCCGCCTCAAATTTCCAATACTTAAATGCATTCAAGTTAAAAGTGCCAGTTCCGAATTTTCAACTAGTGCACTACCCCACATTAACAAACAATTGTTTTGTCCTTTGTAATATACTAAATGAAAGAAGTATACGTTGAGGACCAATGAATAAACATACAGAACATATGAAGCACATACTAACGATTGTAACTGAAGAAGTTGGCCCTCAGTTTTTAGTCAAAAATTCACATGTTCAAGAATCACTACATGACGATATCTTAACGAGATCCAAACAATCAAAATATATCTGTAAACAACTTCTCCTAAAAAGAATATAGTGCTCAAATTGTAGATAAAATTATTCACATAAAATATGTGTCGATATACATAGAAGAATATACACTAATAAGCGAAATTCTATTCATTGGATTTTATTGCACATGAAGTGCACACGATTCAGTAGACTGGAGGGAATAATTACACCTCTACCAAGTGAATACATGGTTAATTAAATTTTCACTGACACAAAGCACAACTTTTTTATAAAGTAAAAATTTAGACTGAATAAGTACGCGTAGCATTCACGTTATAACGTATTCTGACTGTAATTATCGTCAAAGTAGCACGAGGAATAATGGTTGGTATTTGTATAATGGAGAAGCAAATTAAAAAACTGTAACACACAAAATTCAGATCAAGATCTACATGATAGCCAGCAAATTTGCTGGTAAAATCTTTGTTCGAACACACCAGGAGAGCGTTAAATGATTCAATGTATTATAAAAATTCAATGGGCGGAATGTTAAACAATCCATGGACGACCGACCTTAGGTAAACTACGTCTACAAATGACGAGACAAAGAGTTATGCTAACGTAATGAACATAGGAAACATCCGCGCTCTCCCTACAGTTTGATCTCATAAGTTATAAATTATTAATTTGCTGAGATGGCCGCAAAACTCGGAACCTCAGGCGAGACTCGTACCCGCACTTACAGATATCCGGTCTGCCGTGCTTACCATTACACCACCGAGGCCCTTGCTCTGCGACCACTCAATGCTTCACTTATAGTAAGTGGGTACCATTATCAGCACTCGCCCAAATTGTTACCACCCATTAATTTGCTCTTTGTGCAACCACCATCAGTTTGGTTAAACTTAGATTAACAATAAACTGTAACTGATGAAGCTAGCTAATTTTGTTAAACCAATTTCATAGTAGAACAAGAGCGCTATTACGCTTACCTTGCAAATAATTCATTAATTCTACTGGCAGATAACCTTTCGGGATAAACAATTGCAGAAAAACAGTTCTTAACAAAGTCGACGTCTATTTTAGATTGAGTGAAACCAGAAAGTAAGCAACAAACATTTACGTAACGCACAGCATGCATGAAAAAAGTCTTTGTGTAAAAACATAAAACACAAGCATAAAGTTTGTATAATTAAGCGAATGAAAAGAAATGAATAACGATTTCAACACTTTCTAGTGCTCTTCAATTAATGACTACTCTTCAGCATGAATATGAAAAATCATATTTCTCTAATTACTATGTAAATCCAATTGATAATCTAATCTCTTACCTCAATAGAAATTTCCTCCTGAGAAAAAAATAAAACTTGTCTATGTTAGAAATTTTTTGAAAACGCGGTTGATATAGTTCAACGTACTTTAGGTGTTGTAACTTATACACCAACATCAGTCGAGTTTATTGTACTAAGAAGAACGAACATACAAGAATAACTCAATTTTGACAAATCTTATCTGATTCTAATCACATTGATTAGCACCGCTTTATTTATATAACTACTGTCTAAACAGATAGCAGCAAACATTTTAAGAACCTGAAACTGAATCGCACTATTCTATAACGGATTTTTTCCGAGCACTCAAACAATCGTCAATAATGCGCTGTGCATTAATCGAATAATCTCCCTGATATGTATTTATTTAATATTTTAATATTAAACCTTGCCCTATTTCACATATAATACAGTAATATAGTTCAACAAGTTATAAACAATCCAAGATATCTACATAATTGAAACATCGTTGCCCTTGATTTTTTACAAAAAAGAACTTCATACTGCAGACTGACTAGCTCATGATTTCCCATTGATTTGCACGATTCCACTACATTTGAATCCGTTACAATTGAAAATCTTATGACAAAAACTTAAAATATTTACACTTTCGAGGCTCCACTCTACAATTGAGGAACTCATAGTTTTATGTCTATATCCAGTTCGCATTATTTTTGAGTCCAGATTCCATAACTGATCTATTAAAAGATGAGAAGTAAGAGCGCCATCGGCAAAATGGACAAGTTCACTATAATCTCTTGACTTTCCAGGAGTTCAAAGTTGCCAAAATGCATGTGAAGCTAATCCAATTGATATTCGCTTTGTTTGTAAGTCTTAGAGATGATTGAGGCGAAGCAATAAAACATCAGTGTCACCAGGTCGGATGGTAAACGATGTAGAAGTCTTACATAAAACATACCATTGATTCCAGCATATGTTTAGTAACGGGATCAACTTTGACTTGTCCAATTATGGATGCATCAACAGCAGAAATTTCAGGCATATAGTTATCTCTTCGCTCTCGTTCTTCCTCTTGAAGCTTAATGGAGATACCTCGAACTGGACCTTTCTCGATGCGTTTCATCAAATGTGTTATATAGCTAAAAGAACAAAATCGAAATACACTTGAAATACAGGTGATAATCTATACTGCAGTACACAAAAAAAAACTTACCCAGCAATCTTGTTTCTAAGTTGCTTGCTGCCAATAATAGCTACTTCGTCACAGATACGCTTATTGGTATGAAAATCATGTGTAATCTTCGTGTAGTATTTCTCAATAATAACTCGCGAAGCTTTTTTGACTGTTTTTGTGCGAACACGGCTCATCCTGTATTTTCCAGGCTCTGAAAAGAAGCAGGTAAAAAAGAATGTTAGGAAAACATTTACTCCATCAAAAGGAACCAAGTAACCGGAGCGAAACGGAACGGATTGCCAAGCAACGACTAGAAAATAGAGTGTAATAAAACACCGAATAGAACACGACAATCAAAAATCTTGTACATGGTTGAAGGTAGACGTACAAAGAAGAGATCGACGAACGATTATCCAAATGGTACTCTAATATGAAAAGCGTGAAATCCCGTATTCCATTATACATTGTAATTGAGTATAACAAACGACTTTTCGCTTCGGGACCAGAAAATTTCTGGTTGGCGTGTTTTGTACATCTACATACACTTTAGTTGGAATGCAATCATTAACATGATTTAGATATCAGATTACTTTTACATTTAGTTGCAGTTTTGTGTATGTTGTTGTAAATTTAAAAGCTTCTACTTACATTTATTACTGGCTGAGTTAGCGTTTAGTATTATTTTTCTAGGAACTGGAGCACAAAATGTCCTATTGCTAAATTATACTGCTAGTTGATTTTACGCAGTTATGAACGCTTGTTTTTTCAACAAACGTCCAAACTCAACATCATTTTAGTGTCATGAAATTTTTGCCGAGTTTAGAAGTGTTACGTCAATAAGACCAATCTAGATTGTGTTGAATATAGTTACTTTCAATAATATAGAACCAGTTATTCATAACCTACTTATACTATTAAATGACTAATGCATTTATGAACGAAAAAGGATTCCTTGGTTTTTGGGTGTACCTGGTGTCAAATTACACGCTTGTGATTTCGCGTTGTTTGATGCATCGTATGAATTATGCGAAAATCGATTTCATTTCACCAATTTCTTGCGTTTGTGCTCGCTAGTCTTTATCAGGTGCATTGCGATACTGTTTCTGTATCTGGGATTTTTTTTTCATGTTCAGATAATATACATTAGAAGAAATCTATTCTTTCAATTGGTTCTGTCGCAGTAAGCGGTCTCGTCGGTGTAATTTAAGGACTTGTAATTTATCATTGTAGTATAACTTTTCTCTCTATAACTGCCTTCTAAAACAAATTTTACAGGGTTGTATAACTACTGGATAGGTTTCGTATATGGCAAATATCACTAATTTGAATAAGCCGAAAGGTATGTTGTGTTACCGTTAACACTTATATTACATGATTCTTAGCCTTTATCTTATAGACGCGTTTGAACAACTTGAAGACGAACACGGAGCTCGTCAGGGTTTCTGTCATATACGAATACAACAACGTACTGGCCGCAAAACTATTACTACTGTTCAAGGTGTAGGAACAGAATACGATCTCAAGCGAATTGTCAGATTTTTGAAGAAGGTTGGTGGTCCGTATGAATCCATGCAGTATTCTCAAAACACTTCCAAGTTGATTCTCTTTTGTTTGCCGATTATAATTGAACGTTACGAAGACGTTTTCAATTTGAATCGAAGTACATAGTTTCGTTTTTCTTTTCATTGTGTGATATATCTAGGTAATGAAAAAATTAAAATCTAGAGTTAAATCCAATTTAGGGATTACAAAGTATTTTATTA
The DNA here is from genome assembly GCA_000816705.1 of Dictyocaulus viviparus. Classification (NCBI taxonomy): domain Eukaryota; kingdom Metazoa; phylum Nematoda; class Chromadorea; order Rhabditida; family Metastrongylidae; genus Dictyocaulus; species Dictyocaulus viviparus. The sequence continues at coordinate 616,110 of KN716165.1, forward strand.
AATATGGATCCTAACACCAAAAGTCTTTGTCCCAGTTACTTTTTGGTAGTATCTCGGGCTTTATAAAACCCAGTTTTTACAGTAACAAGAACAATTTGATTTCTTGAAAATACATTAAATTTAATATCACTAAGAGATTCCTGTCGCTTATTTTACTTGGTTTCGTAATGAAAGTCTATAATTATAGTTTTTGTTACCATACATAGTGTGCGGACTTGCTTCATCATGAACCATTGCCAACCCTGATCGTCCGTCCATTTCAGTGAGTACGTAATGCGTTGTTTTCGCATCTGGCTTCTACTTCTAATCTTCCGTCTGGCAGGGGTTCTACTGGTTCAGAGCTGGTTTGTCCCAGATGAAACCTATCAATCATGTGAGGTGGCTCATCGTGCTGTCTTTGGCACTGGTCACCTTAGCTGGGAGTGGTCGTATGCACTCCGTTCTCCATTGCATCCAGGAATTATTGCGATCTTGTTCAAATTTCTTCAACACTTCAATTTAGATTCCCAATATCTAGTTGTCAATTTGCCTCGCGTATTTCACGCTTTTGTATTCTCATTTGGGGATATTTCTTTTTATAAACTAGCACGAAAATTGTTGTCGTCAAATGAAAGCGCTCTTTATTCATTCATGACTTATATGTCAGCTTGGTTCCTTTTCTATTGTGCTCCACGTACTCTTTCTAACTCTTTAGAAACAGTTCTTACTTTAGTAGCACTGCTGTGGTATCCATTCAAAAAAAACCAAACAGATTCTATTGTATGGCCTTATATGTCTTTAGGAATGCTTACTATAGTTATACGTCCTACGGCAGCTCTTGTGTGGTTAGTACTCGGTTTATTTCATCTTTTACGTAGCTCTAATCCACTGCGACTTTTATTTTTCACAGCTTTACCTGCAACACTTCCGATTTTATTGTTGTCTACGGTTTTTGATTCAATATGCTATGCACGCCTTACTTCGTCTTTGTGGAATTTCCTTTCTTTCAATGTTTTGCAAGGTGGAAGCGCTCATTTTGGTACTCATCCATGGTATTGGTATATTACACAAGGGCTCCCATCAGTACTCACTGTTCAAATGATTCCTATTGTATTTGGTATATTCCATCCGCTTCGACCAACGTTAATACCATTGGCAACGGCGGCTTTCTACATTACTATTCATTCATTCCTGGCGCATAAGGAACAGAGGTTTCTTTTACCGATAATACCTCTTCTCTGTTTCTATTCTGGTTTATTTTTTACACCTATGCGAACTAAATTTCGACGCTTTGCATTTTTTTTCATGCTAGCTGTGAACGCATTGATAGCTCTTTATTGCGGTATTTTTCATCAAATTGGACCTTACAGTGCTGCTGATTCAGTCTTATTTATTGCTCGCAACGTTGGGAATGCCTCACTAGCTGCGCTGATGCCGTGCTACTCTATCCCTGGTTACAGCTATTTCCATAAAGATGTTGCATTTATTCGTATGCTTGATTGCTCGCCTAATATCGATGGTAATGATAGCATTAATGAGGTTGATAGGTTCTACAATGATCCAGAAATGTGGGTAGATCGTAACCTGAATGAAATTATTTCATATACATATCTTCTCATGTACGAGAAAACTTACCTCAAAATAATGGTTACACTGAACCGACTTCACTTTTTTGTTTGCGATCGAGTGTTTCATTCACATTTTCTTGTATCGGATAAGCAAGATAACTATATTGTTATACTTTGCAGAACTTGAGCTCTTATATGGATGTATCCTTTGAGATCCATTGTGCTCTTCCATTAACGTGACGGTTGTCAGTAAAAAATATTTCAAATAAATGTTGTTTTTTTCTAGTGTTCTTTTTAGAGATTCCATGACTGTGTGATTAATGGGGTCAGATGTGGGGCTTTAAAACTTTTTACTTCATTATTATCTGCGAACATGCTATCAATTGTTGTTATAATATATAATAGGAAATGTATATCTATCTGGAATCATTACACGATTCTTCAGATTAGGAAGTTCACTAAAACTGTTTCGTTTTTGATGACACATCACATTTACGGAACAGAGCATAGTTTCTAAAGAGGAAATTTGCCGGTTTTTTTTCACCGCCTAGCCTATTGAAAGCAGATTCCATACTGTTTTCTTCACGATTTCGACCAAAAAATAGGTCTCGTTCTTATTTGGAATTGATTGGTTATTGTATTATATATTATGTATTGTCTTCATATTGTATTTGTTCTTTGAAACATAGGATATTTCAATGAAATTATGAAGATTTGCTCGATTGTTGATTCTGATTGCTATATTCGAGAACTAGAAATCTTAGACAACAGAGCAAACATGTTAATTGGGTTATTTTGGTACAGTTCCTTTTTTTTGCTTGATCATTCCAACACTTCCCAATTACTTTACTGTATGTTTTTTAGAAATACAGTTGTAACGGAACAATTGTTGAACATCCTGAATATGGAGAAGTAATGCAATTGAGTGGTGATCAAAGGCAACAAATCAAAGATTTTCTTGTTAATGTGAGTCGAATTTTGTCCTATGACTCCGTCTTCGCTTAGTGTTTCTGTTTTAGGTCGGTATCGTGAAAGAAGAAAACTGTAAAGTCCATGGATTCTAATTTATTTCATTTACGCTTCACCTTCTCGAAGTCGTCTATGTAATATGTATTGCATTTTCTGTTTCAATCAGAAAATTGATCCGATCACTAACCTGCTTTTAGTGTTTAATTACAGCAGTTCATACCTTTGTCTATCGTCAATAAAGATTAACGTGGAGAGCAATGTAATGTCGAATGTGTTATTGTTTGGTTGTCTATGGTTCTTTTGGTATAACAATTATGTTTATTATCCTGAAAAAGTTAGTGTATTGTCCTCCAAAAATAAATTTACTTTTCACTTTATATTATCTAGTTGTCTTCATTTTTCTGCACTGTCTCTTTTATTTTTTAGTTTCATTTTTTTACCAAGTTGAGTTACTGCCGAAAATTTGGACGTTGAAGACTGGTCTGCGTCTGCGCTTCGAGGCTTCATTTCGAATTTAATTAACAATGTAAAAATAGATCAGCGTTAGCTACGCTTAATTGTGCTTCACGAATATATGTTGCAGAGCAGTGCAAGGAACACGGGTAAAAAGTTAATACTAAGTTCGGTCAAGTCATTACCGATCGGACTAGAACTACCACACCAAGTGACTCAAGAATGATGCGAGATGTGAAATACATAGGTACTTTAGCGGACAAGTCCCGTTAGAAAAAAGCGTTCTCTGCTATGAGGTGGTAGGACGAATCCTTGATTGAAGTCATAGCATTATATAAATTATAACTATCACAAATTGATATGATGGACACCTCAATTGACCAAGCGCTGTGAGTGGTACCTGGGTCTGCTACGAGTGCAAGAAGCGTCACGCTTACTGCCTTATATTGAAGACACATATGGCTTAGCCAAAACCTATGTTTCTTGTATAGCTATGCTTTCGGTTTTTTGAAACTGGCAGGACATACGGTTCGGGAACTGCTCGACATCAAACCGACAATAAATGCATGGATCGGCAATGAATAAAACTAGAAGTTGCGGGCAGTAGTATGAAAGTAAGTATCCGAAACTACTCAGTGTCGCTTTTGTCCAGCATAACCATCGAGCCTTGTGATTGAGTCAGAATCATAGGGATATGTTCTAACGATGATTGGATAACAGATATTCAAAACAAATCAGAGACATTCTCCCTAATTTTGCAAATTGAACCGCAACACAACCAAAGGTTTTGGAAAAAAGCTGAATATTATGGAAAAAACACTGCCCGTTGAGGTAAATGGCTAATATTTTTGAATTTACGATTAACTGCTCATTTTGAATGTTTGAGTACGGATTTTTTTGTGAGGAAATTTCAATAATGACTATCCAAATACATGAAGACAAATATATTTTTTCGTCAGATCTTCTGACTTCATTCAACTGGGAAACAATGGAGATGATTTCATTGCAAGAGATTTGGTCTTTTCTGTTAATCGTGGTCATTCATAAACATAACGAAGCAGGTCATTCTTCAAGAACACTGCAATTGATGATACGTTTCTACTTAATCATTCAATAAATTACAAGGAGTGGAACACGACCAGTAGTGTTGATTACTAATATGTCTTCTTTTCATTATAGTATGATGAGTACTAAGTTCTTAAGCTATGCATTACATAATTGGAACATAAACTCTTAATTTTTCGCGAGGATACAAACATCTCATTGGATTCGTATGATATACTTTTTAAATCGCTTTCTAGACTCTCAACAGCACGATATTCCACCGAAGCGTGAGTCTATGTATAATTAAAAGTTCTAGTAGAATTCTTATGACCATTGATCAGTATAATGAATTAAAAAGTTCACTTAATTTGATACTTACTTGGGTAGTCTGCCATCACATTGTCGTGCGAGCCCGTAGGAAAATTTCCATCAGTCCCTCTCACATGCAGTCTTCCTACAAGGTGATGGTTTTCTTCGCACATAATGAAGTACATGATGCTCATTCCGTGATCCTATATTTGTATCCATTTGCGAATGTAGACTATTGTCAGCCAGCTTATCCAAGAACAAGTACGCCACTCATAAGGATAGATTTCCGAGTGAACAACGCTGTCATTGACCTTTGACTCCACAACTCTTTGGAAATTTCTTCTTATTAGGTGACTAACACATCTATATTCCTGTGTAACAAAAAATGTGGATCCCATAAGAGATACAATGGGATTGAATTCAAAAATTTGAAATATAGGACTGCACATTTGGACTATACGTAATAAGTGCGGGTTCAATTTAATGAGACAACGCTCGTGCGCTTTGTAGATGCTACACAGTCCACGGACGATCGACAGTCGAATCAGAAAGATGAACACGCAGTTATGAATCCGTAGGTTTTCCGTTTACTTTTCAGAAGGTTCGAACGTCTCATGTTTTTTTTTTACATAATTCATCCTTCATGATGTTGCCAATGTTCATTGGATGTAAAGTATGTATAAGTGGTGATCCCTGTCATCGGCGACGCACAGAGCTTAATTTTTCGTTCTTTACGTCATGGACTTTTTATGAACTTTGTTTTTGACCTATTTATGCACATATTAGTTCCCTAGTAGATGACGATATCATCTGCATAGAAAAAATTTCAGGAAATTTCTATTTTTGTGGTCGATTAAGTTAATAATTCACTGTAACGCGGTAATCAACAGTTCTGGCGATATGGCATCACGTTGTCTTTAGATAGAAGTAAGCTGATGTTCGTATGAAGCATGATTTCCCACGTTGGTCCACGAGCACAAATAAGATTGCATTTGTTATATTGTCATTTTTTCCTTTTTTACTCTTTAAGTAGGAAAGCTTTGCGCAATATGATCAACTTGATGAGCATTTCCTTCGATGTTAAGTTCTCATATTGGTCTTGTAAAGTACATTTTATTTGTGACCTGCAGCTTTCAAAAACGATTCGTTGATCATATTGGGTCTAAAAGTTATGCCTTTCTTCATGTTTTCTCTCGATCCTTGGGCAGTTTTACTCCAGCAAAATCCTTTGATCCATGACGGAAAATGTGAAAGGGAAAAAATTGGTTCAAAATTTTCTTGTTATTGACTCCTTATAATCCAAAAATGTGATAATTGCCTTATTTCTTTCATCAAAGGGGATTGCAAAGAGTTATTATTACGTATGTCTCGTCGGTATCTCTATAAACTAGATGGCATTAAAGCTTCATTCGAATACCTTCAACCCTATACCGATGCAAATTCTCCTGCAAAAATATCTTACATCTAGTATTTGTCATCAGGCTCATCGAATCCGATGAATCGAAATCAAACTTCAATTTCTTTTTCTACTTAGCATTTCAGTACTCATGGAGGTATGTTTTGAAGTTGTTGTTTGATGAACTGATAAGCTTTCAGTTAGAGTTTAGGTCCGTCGATCGGCCACTTGTACCTTTTAGTCAAGTCTTAATTTACCTGCCAATCATATTACGATAATATGTTACCGAGAACATTTTCATCATAAATGGCTATTCTTTCTTAGGAGATCAAAAATTTATTTTGCAGCCAGTGGCTAAACTGGACCTTCGTATGAAGGCAGTGATTTGATTCGGTATAAACTTTAGATACCACCAACTTATCATTTTCATCAGTTGTACAAGTTAGTGAATAACAGTCGATGGTACTGACTTGGAACTACAGATGAAGATCGACCAGGAATCCTGATAGGTTCTCATGTAAATTGGCAAGAAATGAAACAGCGGGATGTACAATAAAGCTGACGCATTTATAATTTCAAAACGCAGACTTACCTCAAGAAATGACGTATTCCATAATCGAACTGTCATATGTGTTGGGCATGATTGTGTTATCCGCTTCTTTGTGTATGAAGTCCGTTACAATAAAGCTAATGAAGCTGACGCATTTATAATTTCAAAACGATATTGTCTTCTAACGGTCTCCTATTCTCTCAAAGTCCTGAAGGACAGAATGGAATGTGCGAGTTACCAATGTAGGACTATATATACTAGTCTATATTACATTTTTCTTATCTTTAAAGCTTGGAACATGACACAAATTGCTAAACAGACAGTCTCATCAAGTCTTCAGAAGTTTCATCTTAGCTAGATTTACATCTGGAAATACTATTATTTTACGAAAAATCTACCTCACAACCACAACACAGAGGTAAACAAAAAAGCTTGTAAAGACTCAAAAATTCTTCATCGTGAATACCTCGGTCTATATTAGTTGAAATAACCAAACAATTCTGCTTGTATGAATTCTGTATTGCTTTTCAATATAAATGTTTTTCACAACACTAACTAATATTACCAATTTGAGCGATCAGAATGAATGATGTTGATGTTTTCGAAAACATCAATGTTTTGGTATGGAAAGTGCTACCGTAGATCTTCTATGTGTTAAAAATATACTAAAGCTGTTGATCGATTTTACTTTACACATTATTCATATTTTTAATACTGTAATATAATGTTAATAATACGCTTACAACTCACAAAAAGCATTGTGGGATGAATAAAACTTTAAGTTAAAACTATAGTCTAAAAAAAATCCGTCTATTGTACCACTTATGTCGGATGAAGTAAGCATAGCTGTTAAGCGATGCCTAATAAGGGCATAATTAAAGGACCTGATAATAATTGTAGAAAGATCAAAAAATTTTCTGAAACACCAAATACTTCGTAACCGTCTGTACTATCCCCTATGTATGACAAAGGAACGAGTGCATTATATGCCCTAGCCATTAAAACCGTGATAGTATCACCTCAAGTACAATATACTTCATTCGATGAAAGATATGTAGTGGGAAAAATATTGATGAATCAGACCATCCCTTATGTGTTAGAGAAACAGAATATCTGGATTGAAAAATAAAACGTAAGATGAACATTCCACTAGGCGCATATGGGGATGAAAAGCTTGACGTGGTCTATTTCGAACTCAAATTAAGATAGTTATACAAAAAACAAAGGAACCTACGCCAAAGATTTTGGACGTACTCTAAATACCATGTGCCACAAATTAAATAGGAACGACGAGTGTTCTACCGTATTCATGCATCACCTGGCCCCACATATAAGGTTGATGTTCTGTCAATTACTAGACCTTAGCCCCTATGTTGTCTCTCTATAAGCGGTTGGTAACATAAAACAACAGAGGAAAGCTAGTTTTCCAAAAAAATTACTCCAACGAGAAAAAAATAAGAGAGTTAGAAAACCAATACCAATCAATAAGCATATTTCACATCGGTTTTATTAATCGTCAACAGATCATCTTATTTGGTCATAAAAAAAGCGATTAGGTTTGAAATTTCTATTATGAGCATGTTATATACGTGTCGATCACTACCAATACTTTTTTACTTGAAAATCGAATAAGTAAAAGTTCAACTGGTTTTGATTTCATTTGTAATACTACCTATTACGGTAGATCTTATGACGTCATTATAAACATTTTCCTTCTGTCTAAAATGATTCTTTGACTGAAATTTGTCCACTCATGAACACATTCACTGGAATCGAGCAAAACAAGAAGCCGTCTAATTTGAATCCTGTGTAATTTATTTTGATAAATATTTTGAATATTTTAGTACAAGGTGTTGTTTTGATAGAGAAACTGTACTATGATATTTTTTAGTATTACTGACAAACCTAATACCATTAGTAAATTACATTATCATCAATAGTTGTTTGAAAAGTCTATTCAGCAAACCAACCGAGGATCTACAACATTCTAACAGTGCTTTTTATGTCATGACAATGTACTGCATCATTTGAGTTTGTACTATTCTGAATAAAAAATGATTGATAATCGTAATAGAATAGTTTGTTTATGAATAGAATATTGTTTATTATTTAAAAACATTTAAAACTGGCTGTACATAAGCGAAAGAGAACTAGCAGAAATGGCATATCATTGAAATCTCTCGGCTTTCTTGTATCCGTCCTGAATCTCAAATATAGATAGATTTTTTCACATAATAAAATGACTCCAAAAGAAAAACCTTTTCATTTCTTCGCGTTGTAACACAGCTCCTTCTTAATTTTTGTTGTACTCTCTATCAATGCATTCTTCGTTGTGTATATACATATCAATAAAGCTATTTCTGTTCAACTTTACATTAGTATTTTCTTTTTTTGGTCCAAGTTCTTATCCTAAAGGGCGGTTGCGGTCAAATTTTCCTCAATGTTGTTCTAGGATACGCTTAATCACTTAGGAGTAATGCATTTAGTGGCATACTATCTTTATTACATATGATATCGGTTTGATTATCTCATTCAATGAAAAGTCGCATAGATATTTTTGATAAGGTTTTTTCTTTTCCCGTAATGAAACCAGTTGACGATTCTAGTTTGTCAAAGAATACATAGAGGAGCTCCAATAAGAAGAAGGTTTTTAAATACGATAAGAAATTGACCTATAAGCTTTGAATCTTCGAGTCACCATTGGATAATATGAAATAATGGTGCTTTGCTATAGAATTACTTCGATAGCTTTTAGTGAATTTCAACTGAACTGATACAATATGATGTACACCAGCTATATTCTGACCGTTGTATTTTCAATGGTGGTAAGTTAATTTCATGTTATTAAGAACACTGATAAAAACCATAAACTGTATCATATCATCATATCATATCATATTCAAGGCTTTAACACATGGAGACGATAAAGGTAAATGTGGAGATGGAGAACTTGAAAAGGCGGTGAAAAAATATCACGATAGAGTACGAAAAGGCGAACCCTCATTGGTTCGTTATTCATAGTTTAATATTTGATTATGTCTTCTATTTGCTAAAAAGATATCAGCTTTCTTATATGGGTATTCTGTTGTATTTATCTTATCGATATCATTTATCATTTGAGTCGCATAAATAACGCCCTATATTTTATAATGTTTGATTCGAAACAAAAATAAAATTTATTCACTAATTTATGAAACTATTCAAACTTCGAATCGATAGGAGATGTTGAAGTCGTCATTCTTAATATTTAAGGATTAAGTCAACTCGCTTCTGTACAATATCGTTATACAAATGAATTATATCCAAAATATTCTAACTCTACCAATATCAGAGTCTAGTTGTCACTTCTATGTTTAGAAAATAAGCTTTGATTATAGTAAGACTATTATATTAGAGTTTAAATTTAAATATACTTTGATGAATTCGTTCATAAACAGATATCTTATACAAGATCTAATTGAAAATTATAATATAAAAGTGATGTTAACGCCTTCAAAATAAGTGAGTACTATTTAGGAATACGATTGCGGACTGCAAATGAAAGCAAAGGTATTAACCGATGGATGCGATCTCCACCCTGAGCATGATCAATACGTTGTATCGCTTCACAGAGTGTGAGAGCGAACATTTCTTCCTCGCAGTATTTACATCCGAATATTGAGTAGATCGAAGCAGAATATCATTTTACAAGTTCCAAAAATTATTTCTAGCTTTCCAACGAATTCTATTCGCACAAATAAGCCTTCAACGTTAATGAGTATGGGACTTATGAAGTGGAGTACTGATAAAACAAATCCAGATTATCTTAGAACGGTGATTTTTAGCTATTTATGCGTAATTAAGTTAGTGGTATCTAAGTAATTTTATAGTAGTTTTTCTTTGTATGGAAATGAAAAGAAGCTTTTCCAGATGCGACGGACCGATATGACAAAAGTTGGTTGTGCAGTAGAATGGTGTGAAGATAAAAGACTTATGGCTGTAGGTTGTGTCTATACACCATAGTAAGTTTGCATCTACTACCAATCATTGTTAGTTTATCAGCACAACTTCTCTTACTATCTTCTTAAGAGACAATCTCTTTCGAATAATAGCAAAAAAAAAAAAAAAAGTGCTTATTTCCACCTATCACAAACATTTGAGTGATCAGTTTTTGTTTCAAAGTTGGAGATATTTCCTCATAACTCAAAAAAAATTCTTGAGTTGTCAACAATTATAATTAATGACTTCATATGTAAATTACTTAATACATATGAGGTTAATTGAATTTACATATTTCAGAAAACGACATTGCTTGTGAAAGCATGTAGTGTTGCAGTTTTACACATGAATGCCCGTAGCTATATCGACCATCTTTCTCATCTCGCAGTTTTTTTTTACAAACTTCTCATTTTATTTCTCTTCGTTCAATTATAACGATTCCATCACCAGTTATACTCGCGTTGATGAAACCATTTGTAATTCAACGTCAATTTTTAATTCATTTTCAATATTGATTGATATATAAAAGAGGAATGATCAATTTGATGTTTACATTGTTTGCAAATCGATACCAAAACATTGCTTTGATTACAAATTTTTCTATGAATCAAAAACTATCTTGCATTGATTAGTCATAGTAAATATTAGGTAGAAGTTCAGTTTTTACAAAAGGCAGCTCAGTTGTTATTCACAAAGATATAGAAGTGATGTATATACAGTGACAGTGGTGTAGAAAATTATTATGAAAACCAAAAATATATTCACTTACATTTGTCGATTCTTACGAAGTATGATGTGCTTCATGACGCATTTGAAAGGCAAGAATTTCTGACAATTGGACTTGGTCCCATTTCAGACCTCAACCGTATTCCTCATTTCTATAAGCGGAATAGTATACCACCGTTAGATCCAGATTGTACATTCAAATTAATAGCAACCTAAAAAAATTATTAATAAGAGAATTGTTAAAGTTATGAAGCTCATGTAGAGCTGTAGGCGTACGAAGCAGACAAGAACAACAGCCGCCTACATTCAAATTCAATAATTTCGTATGATACGTACATCTGATAAAGGTATCGTAAGTGGAAGTCGTTCAGTTAAAGAATATAGGAGATACTGATTTTGGACAGATTCTAAGAACAAATCTCAACTACCGTAATCTGATAACGTTGCTTAGGATTATGAAAAAAAAAACATAAAAACTCCACTTAAAAACTTGTAAACATAAGATAGAAGAGTAGATACGTTCAAGAATTTCATACTTTACATACAACTATTACTAAATACAGACTGGTACAGACTGCTAATATTTTCGTGATAATATTGAACAACTTTGAATAAAATATATACGAAAAAATAAAAATGACTCAATATCTACTGAGATCCATCCATATCCATTGACAAGCCCGCGTTTAAGAAAAAACAGTACCTCCTTTCATTCCTCCTTTCAGACCTTCACAACCTCCTTTCATATTTTTTTCTGCATAAAAGCTAATCTTCATAATTAGATGGTGCGTAAGCGAAATCATTCTATTCCAATTTACTCAGAAAAGTAATGAAAATGATTAGGTTTTAATTTGATCGCATGGCTCGGATACGGTACGTGCATAGATGAGTCAAAAGAAACTCAAATATACGGCAGTATGTAACTGATAAGCGGCAAAAAATACTGTTACGAGTAGTTAAGAAATGCAAAATGTGATAAAGTTGTAAACAATATATTTGTTATACGGTTATGATTTCGTATTCAGATAATTGACAAAGATCAACGAGGAAAACATGAGTTGACAACGAATAAGCGAGTAAGCTAATATTACGAACACAAAGACTCACGAGGTTACATGTTCTATAATTCAATACAACAATACATTAATTGTTAGCATACTTCTTCAGAAAGAGAATAACGAACAAAATACATTAGATTTAGATGAAGCCATGAAATCGAAGCACGTCAAAAAAGGTATGGAAAGAATTTCCACATAGAACTTAAGTTGACTCCGAATGACAAACCTCACACATAACAATGTGTTGTTACATATCCATGTTATTAGTGGTTTATTTTGAGTCTCATTACCTTACTACTCAAAAATTTGTTTACTTAGAAAGTCTTCCTACGTGTCGTGCATATTATAATGGCGCGGGTTCGGTAGCCGAACAATGTACACCCAAATTTGGGTGAACTCAAACGTGGGCAATTAAACTATTGTTATAATTATAACAAT
>KN716165.1:628928-641964 GCA_000816705.1 Dictyocaulus viviparus
ATAATAATTAATAATAATTAATAATAATTAATAATAATCAACTGGAAATACTATAGCTATATAAACACTGCAACAATACAAATTAATACATAAGAATAACACATGAAAGAATAGGATCTGTACGAATGCTGCGACGAGATGAAATAATCAATAGTGATCTTAACATCGAAAACCTTTTATACCCTTAGATAGTAGGCAGAGCAATATGACGTTGAACTATTCGAGACTGTATGAAGCTGAGAGAGCTCCGACGAAACTGTAGATCATCGACGCGAGCGATGGTTCGCATTTTCATTATTGATTGATGGCTAGCAGTTGTTTAAAAGCGTAAAATTCTAACGCATATAATAAATAGAGTATTAGCTAAAGATTAGCTGCCTTACACATATCCCTCTATTGGCATAAATATCCATAATGATCATTTCCTTCATAGATGATAATGATAACATGAAGACTGATTGCATTGTTCATATTGTATTTACATGTTAGTGTAGTGTATTGTAACACATCTTTGTTTATCTTAGAAGTAGTTGTCCCAATGAACGTTCACACCCTTTGCCTCCGTTTTTCTTCTTCTTTTCAATTCTTTTTAATTCTATTCATTTCCTCGAAATACAGTTAATCCATCCATGATTTGCTTACGTTTCTAGTGACTGTTTATGTCTCATCAGAAATGAAGGTTCTTTTGAGATCAATGAAGTTGAATGAGAATGGTCTGTTGCCCTCTTGCAAAACTTCGATGAGTAGTTTTTGAGTGATATGGTTCATCGCACTAAATCCTTTCAAAAATCATGCTTGCGACAAACAACAGGTTGACGAGGCAATAGTTAGCGATATTAATTTTATCTGATCTGGATGCTGTAAGAAAGTGCATGCTGTATATGCGAAATGTTAACTGGGTTCCCAGAAAGAGGGACATTGTAATTGTACCTGTTCTAGTCTCATGGTCAACGAATTTGGTTATTCGTGACAGGAGTAGTACTTATAGATGACTTCACTAAAGCCTTCCTGGCCTCGCAAATGGTTTACCGCTTCAACTTAGATGAAAGGTGTTCCTCGAATTTTCATTAAACCTAGCCATGAGTAGGCATATCAACAACCACCACCGCTTTGATGTAATAGAGCCGCCGGGAAACAGATCACTTCAGTTCAAAAAGGTCGGTGACTACGTATGGTGAAAACCATGAAACAGCTGAAGAGCTACCTCAGAGGATCCAAGGAACTAAAACTATACCAGCAAGACTTCGTTGCGCCATTGCCACCATGTACGCAGAACACTATGGAGAACAGTCGCACAAAAAGGAAACGAGTAGAAAATAGCTAGGAGCCGCACTACATGCAAAAATGGACCTGCCATACAAGTAACCAAGTTATCAGTGCCTTTCTGGAAGCAGAAAGAATTTCGTTTTGCCGACAACGTGCAGTCATAGCATTACGAGTGGTGAGGTACGGACGGACATTTCATATATCATTATTCGAAATGACACCTTGAAATGAAATGACACTATTCGAGGAACACCTTTCATCTAAGTACGGACGGACATTTCATATATCATTAATCATTATATCATTCGGACATTTCCTGCCTAAGCTGCACGTGATTATTATGAACATCAAAGCTTGATAATATTCAAAAATACGCAGTTCTATCCAATGTTTTATCTGAATTAACACACATCCGTTGTAGGTAGTGCTTTATTATTCACAATAATTGATAGAATGAAATAAGTATGATAGGATGAAATAATAAATAACAAAACAAGTAAAATTAATGTCCAAGGTTAATAAAACTAACAATTGATAGCAATTCCAATCTAATAAAGATAAAACGTTCCATTTCTATTAATAAAAACTATTCATACGATTCACAGTTACATAGCTCATATCACCAAATCATTTTGATGATATCAACTAACAGATGGAAAGATAAATGAAAAGTTCGAGGACAAAACAAGAAATAATTGGTGATTCCGAAGTTACGAACATGAAAAGTATAATTTATTCTACCAGTATCGCATTGCAACCAACATCCATATAATGTCGAACTCATATGCACGGCACTGAAAAAGCTAACACAATCCTTATGTGGATTCGTTGATACTGTATTGTGAAATACCCCTTAATCCCAAAAATTACTACTTCACAGCTCTATTCATAGAAACAAGTATAGTATGGTTGGTTCAAAATACCACTACAAAAGAAAATATCTCACATGACGTTGCGTTTTGTTAATTTTTCGTTGATGAAGCGATGTCCGCCTATCGGCTACCTGAAAAAAAAACAAAAGCTAACTTCTTGGTTGAAAACGAGAGCAAACATATAAATATAGCTGTAAGGGATTCTTCCAGATGGAAGTTTTGAGCGAATAGCAAATTTGAAGCGATATATTCAATCAATGACCATCAAGACTAGCATCTAGTTTGTACTTCTTCGAAATGGAGTAATTCAGTCCCTCTAAAACTTATTTTGTTGCATTTCTCCCAGAATTCAATAAGCAGCTAGCTCTTGAAAGCATTTCAGAAAATCATGCATAAAATCTCGTAATTTGAATGATAGTCAAAATAAACGTATAAGTACGAACCGGTACGCTTCGACGAAGAATTAGATGATCGTTTCTTGGAAACTTTAGTAGTCTGGAAATAATAACGAAAATTCTTAAAGTTAACATTAATTTTTAATAAAAGTTATAGTACATTATCAGAGCTTGAGTCTGTTGTTGCAAAGTCACTATCGCTATCACTATAACTCGAGTATTCAGAGTCCATTGTATCGAAATCAATATTCTTGGGATTATCAGACGAATTGCCTGCAATTATTTGCATATTTGATATTTACTCGCCCAGTTTGTTCAAAATAAGCCAATCAATAATTTTTTTCGCAAAAAAATCAATAGCAGCCGTTTACCGCATTCCTTTGACACTTCAAGGCGTACTACATCAATTTCACTAGCATCAGAAATATTGTTCGCCGCTGATACGTCAAATGTTCCGTAACTCCGTTCATTTTCTTTCTAATATTAACTTTAATATAATTGGTAGGACAAATAATATCAAAAAAAAAACACATACACAAACATATGCTCTTGTAGTTCTTAAAGGGTAAGATTTCCCATCCACCATTGCTTTTTTCAATTCGTTAAATCTAGAAACTTTCTTATTTCTCATTTTTTTTTCTCGTAAGTTGTCAACAGGGAAAATATGATAATTCACAAAACTTTACATTCCAAAACCTGCTGTATCTAATTCTTTACATTTTCACACAACAATGATAAACTTACCTTTTATGATCCACAATCTGAAATTCTAGCATCATGAACGCACCATACAAAACGTGTTCTGATTCACCTAAACAAGTGGTACTTAGTATAGAAAATGGAATCAGTTTCAACGTGCTGTAATGAAGTTAGATGAAAGGGTATGGATCATTATGTAATCAACGACAGATAGGAACTTCTGAAGAGTTTGAGGTACTGATAGAAATCCCCCATATATTTTATTTTGTTAAACAAGCAATCTTGAAATTCAAATGAAATCATAGAAGCAGATAAGGTTTTGGTTCAATAATGTAAAAGTATATAACCAACCGATTATCTTAGAAAAAAAATGAACAAGCATAGTAAAAGTAGAACTCATCGATGACTTAGCAGATTCCCAAGCATCAATGGCAGATTTACGAGAAGCGAACAGCATTTGTAAGCTGGACGCTGTTGAGTGCTATAATTCATTCAGCTGAATATTGAAGAATACAATATTGCGAATTTTTTGTTTTAAAATGAAACATACTCATCTTACCTTCATACTGGCACCATGTGAAGAACTGTCTACCTCTGCCTCTTTCATACGCAAGATTCCTCCACTAGTAAAAATCGGTCGAGGATAACGCTGAGAAACAATAGTAATTCCAAAAGATAAGTATGATGTCTTGTTGATATGAATCTAATGGATCGAATAAATTTTCCAATGAATTAAACAAAATATTAAACTTACTACATATCTTTCAGCACATGGGAAATACGAAGACCAGTTTCGTGCACGATTAACATCAGAAAAACAAATTCCACCTTCCTTTGAAAATGTTCTGCGATTAGTTGGAAATGAAGACTCGGTGATCAAGATATAATTCTAAAGAAGCATAATTAAGCAAAACACATACGGTTAAATAAAGAAAAAAAAAACAGCAATTATTGATACATTGAAATCAGCTTTGAATGTTCTTATGGCATATTCATCAGTAGACATTCTAATCTCTTGTTTTTCTTCCGCAGTACGTGGAAGTGAGAGGAATTTACTTAAGACGGTTTCTTGGTATCGTAAAGGAGCTAAAACGAGCAAATACTAGTAAAGTACGGAAAAGATGAAAAACAAACCGATTTCACGAAAGAATCTCTGCAAAAGAATTTATACAAATTACCATAAAGTGCGTCGTCGTCGTTACCATACGTATGTACTCCACAGGTATACTCTGGAAATGGATTTGGAATCGAAGCGCTCTGAAAAGGAAGTTAAAATAGACTACTAGTAAAGTCCAGAATGTCTGGTGAACAGGTCAAATTGGAGTTTATATGATAGAAAGAATGTGGTGGCACTAACATCCCATGTTTACCTTATAAATAAAGAAAGGTAGAAAAAACACTACAACACAACCAACACTATCGATCCTCATTGACGATGGTATACAATGGGTGAAACCATATTCTCTTGAAGAATACCGCAGATGATATTTAATGTTATCACCGGTAAATCTTTTGGAGCGTTCTCTAGAATACAGTTACGTCAGCACATAGATCAACTAAACAATGACATTGGGAGTGTTGTTTAGATCACAACGATAAAAGAATAGAACTACTATCAAAAATTAAAAAATGAAACAATGATTAAACCATTTCAAGCACCTCTTCCATACGAACTGAAGAATTCGTATCGTAATTTCGTATTTAACTTTTATGACTAGAAAAACAAATGGGAGCACAGTGGTGGGCGCGCCACAGTGACAAGCAGACCTTGTTCAGTTCGCGGCTACCCCGCAGACCTACCAAGCCCGCCATTCCTCCACAGCCTGTGAATTGGTACCAGATAAATCTGGGTAAGATAACTAGCACTGACTTGGTAAAGAGTAATCAGCTCAATTCGTTGTATAGACCTGACTCGCATTTAACCATCTCTATGATATTACGTTGAAAATGCGTAAGCCGCCACACGAGATTGATTGACGCCAGCTTGTCTTACCTTATTTTAAAGACTGAGTAACCTATTATAAACAAAGGCTCAAATTACCCGAGTCTAGCTTTTACCAGAATATCGGGAGCAACGTTAGATAACGAGACTTCCAACATAGGTGTGGGATTGGATAATTTAAGGCCACCTTTGCTGACTTTACCTTCAGGTATGTTTGTTTCAAAAATTCACATTCTTGATTAATAAAGGATAAACCAATGTAAAATCTCTCATAACCACTTCTATCAAATTAAAATTGGACGATGTGTGAATGTTCTGAATGAAAACTTAGGACACTTGCAGTGAAAGTGAAAGAGTAGTTGTAATTATGCTGAGTTGCTGATCAGCACAGCAGATCGGATATCTGCAGGTTCGAGTATCGCTTGAGATTCCGAGTTTTGCGACCAACTCATCATAATTACAGATCGCGTAATATCCCTTGCAATATAATAATACAACCACGATAATTGTAAAATAAAGATATAAATTACGATAAAGACAGACAACCATACAAATGAGGTAAAGCACCACTTCTATCCTTAAGATAACAAAGAATATTTGTCTAGACAGTATAAACTGTAATTTTGCTTCCTTTTCACATAATACTTTGAATTGGTAGAAAACATTCTATATAAAGGAAAAAGCAGCAGATATCAAACTTTACATTACTAATCAACTAGCAAAAGCATGAAAGACAAATTGACGAAAGCGCACCAGATACCGTACACAATTAAGCAGAGGTGTTCGTCAGAGACTGACAATTATAGATGCTTCGGTAAGGGATAATGAAGATCAAGAGCGACATTTGCTGAATTATACGTAGATTCCGCCGCTAATTATATTCACAATAAATTACAATTGTTTCTTAGGTCAGCAAATACCAAATACTGATATAGCAATGCTGGTTGCACCATTGTGAAGAATCATTTTTTTGATAATATTAGTAAATTAGGATAAGTTAAAACACCGATGTAAATCTACTCCTTGTAGATATGCACCACCGATTCGTGTTTTGATGTTATACCGGAGATGCTCTAATGAGAGTGAATCAGAATTATCATGAAAAACTGCAACGCACAAGAGACCATCTAATTTAACAACGACCCTAGATATTCCAGTGAGGCTTTAGTTAAAACCACATGTTTCCCTTTGGCAAACTAATCATAGTGATGAATTTGAAGCTGTAAGGACAAATATAGAGTTATCCAGCGTCCAGGTGAAGGAAGAGACATGTAACACATTTTGGTTTACAAGATGAACTCAAAATGAAAGATTAATGCACATTTCATTGCTGTTCTTTATAGTGCTATAAACTTACAAATGAGAAAATTGACCATGTATAAAGTTCTTCTCATAATACAATGGTTGAACAGGCTTGCTGTAAAAATTTCTCATCATACCAAAATAAAAGAGCCAGAGGAAAAAAACAATTACAAACTGTGTTTGAAGTATGTCTGCTGGATCGTAACCTTCCCAAAACATCATTCGCATTTTCAGTTGAAATAACCATTGCATTACATTGAATGTGACATTAATAGTACTCTATAAAGCAATTCTGATAGATTGCTCATAATAAAATAGAGTAATAATAACTTTTTAAATATAACCCGATTACATCTGTATTGTCATTATCATTGAATTCCCGCACACCGTCGAGACCAAAACAAAGTTTGAGCGCCATCAAAATATATGCATATGCCTTTGTTTCAATCGAAAAGAAAATGCTGGAAAACCGTGTTTAAACGAAACACCAATCACTGGAACAAAATAAGCGCATCTCACTCAGTATTGAAGTTATTCACACTGTGTTTCTGTCGACCAAATACGTTGAGCATTCGCGAAGCACTGAATTTTTTACGCTCGTTTACGAAAAAGCCATTTACAAAACGACTCTAGAAAAGAATGTGAAGAAAGTATGCATGAATGCTTAAAAAATGTTTTGTGAAAGAGCCACCCTCACATGCTCCAAACTTCCTTGTCTTCTCAAGTTCTTTTCATCCAGTTCGGTACACGGCGGTGCTTTTTCCATTAGTAAAAGAACACGTTCCATAAACACCTTTGGCAAATTGAGATGATATAGTAATTGAGCAACAATCTGTAAGAGGGCTCTTGATTTTCAGAAGATTTGCCCATCAAGACTTACCTGCTGAAAATCAACTTTTACAGGAGTTGGTGGCAGGCGACAAAGCTGCCAAACAAATAATACAGTACGGTAAAACTCGTAAAGAGGAATATTCTAAATGAACTAGACCAAAGTCCTGGTTCACAAAACTAAATTTATAATTCTATGATATATTTCAACTTTTTAAATGAACTAAGAAGTGAGACTCAATCTACAGCACATTAAAAAAATAAAAACATCAAACAAAGCATTAACACAACTCTGAACATAGTACCATGTTGGTCCACCAGCTTTTAGCCGTCATTGCCTCTTCTAGCTTACCAGTACGTAAGGCAGAAAGTTGAAACACAGATATTTGTGACCTTCCTTCTCGTACCCATCTTAATAATGTAGGAATAGCAATGCAAAAGACATAAGTACATTTCATACCTTACGATGTCAGAAAGTAGAATCCATTTGCATCCTATAGTAACTAAAGATATGAACAGAAGCGCTACAAGAACGTCGAGTGCTAGGTAACATGACATTGCCTTCAACAATGAAACTTTATCTACTGTTATACATTATATTATCATTATTATATGAATTACATCTACTGTATAATATTGTATATTATAATATATTACAATTATATTAGGAGTGCAATGGCGGAGGTGCCGATAACTAGCACTGACTAGATAAAGAATGGTCAGCTCAAGTCATTGTATAGACCAGATTCGCATTCAACCACCTCCATAATATCACCTTGAGCACGAATGCATAGGGCGCCACACGAGATTGATGAACGCCAACGTTCATGTTATCTATTTTATCCAACTATTACATTCTATTAGAATTCGAGTGATTTATCTTAATAAGTAAACAAAAAAACCCCATAATATTCATATATGCACTGAATGCAACACTTTTAAGGAATAACATTTAATTCTATTATTGAAGACAACTATTTAATAGCTTACATGATTGAGGATTTCTTTTGGTATTGTAGTGTTGACAACCTCTACCAACTGAGGTTCTATATGACTTCGTGAAGTTGATGCCTTCTTAGAATCTTCCACCTGATTTATATTTTTGACATGTAATATCTTGAACATTCCATTCTTCAAGACAAATATCTGAGCAATCTTAGCTCAACATACTTCTTGTTGTTCTTCATCGGAATGAAGTTCCAAATTTTCGTCGAGAGTGCTACTCATGAGTAAATCCCATGCAGTTACAGACTTTTCCAGCACCTCTTTCGCCTTCATTTTACGCATTTCCTTTTTGCGTTTTTTTCCTTTCTCACGCTTTTGTGATCTGAATAGTAATTCTTTAACATAAATTTAGGCATACATGAAATTTGAAAACTTACAGCTTTTTGTTGACCAATAAAGCACGAAACATTTTTTCTAAATCGTCAGTGTAATCGTTTGACGTATAAGCAACATTACACGCTGAGAGATATCGTTGATACAATGAAAACACGTGATCCTGATGAATAACATATTATCATGCAATAACTTACTACCTAACGAATTCCGCCCATTTAATTACCAACAAACTAAAAATGGAAATTGAAGGATATAAGAAATTACAAATGTACCGGAAAAACACTGGGAACGTCGCCGTCTTTCAAAATCATTACAACACCCTTTGCAAGAATTTTTGTAAAAGTCGAGATTCTGATACCAATTCTTCCTAGATAGGATGGCACATGTGACCGACCACTAGTAACATCATTTCTGCAAGTATTACATAGGTCAGTAATAAAGAAAACCAAAAGTGAAATTCTTAAAAGAAAAGAAGGATTAGACTTACAAAATCTCACTGGGTACGTCTAAGTCGTCATGTTCCATATATCCTTCTATATTGCTCTTCAGTATCTCACCCAAAAAATGAATAAAACTCATCTCAGATTATAAAGGCAACATCGTATTTATTGCCTCCATCAAATCCTGCCTTTCTTTTCTCATAATTAGGCAGCATTTGATGAAAAGTATTAAAGATATAAATTTGGAGGTTAAAAAACCTACCTTTCGTTTTTTTGGGGCTCGAGGTGTAGACAGATCTGGAGCTGCTTCATCAGATTTCTCGTTAGATGGACTTGGTAGGTTAATCGTCTTATGCTTTGCTATTCGGGCTCGAGGCACTACGATTCCATCATCATCCGCTTCCAATTCACAATACGTCTAGAGATATTTAGAGATAAATTAGGTCGGTATCAGATAAAAAAACTAAAGCAGCGATTTCAATGTGCAGTACAGCTATGATACAACTGGTGCATACTTTACTATGGATTTACATATCGAATAAAATTTCGTCGGGCTCCATGAAATGGGATAACACCAGAGAGTGACTGTTCATAAGGAGACAAAGGACAAACGTTAGGCTACTTCGAAAGAGTAAAACTCGATAGAAAAATCAGAAAAAAAATTAAGCCGATACAGGCAAGTCATAATAGGAATGGCACTCGCAACACTTCTTGAAGCTTAATGAAACACAAAAGACTTGGGAAAATAATACTCTATAGCCTTTCACAGCCAAATACCTACTCCTCAAAATCGAAAGCAAAAACAATTATTTTAGTTTAAAGATCTCCGTAAATCCGACTTGTCTTTTAACCAACGCAAACAACGCTATATCTGTACTTAATGATATGTGGTTTTATGTCAAAAAGTTTTTGAAAAAAATCACATAAAAATCAACAGAATCAGCAAAGCACAAAAAGGACAACTATGCGAGAACACAGTGTTTTAAAAACAATTTAGCATGATTGAACATACGTTGCTTAATAAGTCCTATATACATAGTGTGGCGCAATGGAGGTGCTAAAGCGCGGTACAAGAGAAATCAAGGTAAGATAAACAGCACTGACTCGATAAAAGTTGTCAACTCAAGTCACTTTAGCGTTCAATAACTTCCATGATATCACATTGAGCAAAAACACGAACACGTAGACGCATTCCGCAACAGGGATTGATTAACCAGCTTTTCTTATTTTATATAAATACATAAAGATCTTTCACCGTTTGTCCTGCTGTGCTATTTTTATTTGTTTTTTCCAGAGAGATGTTAAGTCTTTAGCGGCTTATTCTTCTATTACACATATAAGCTTTCTTTTAATATGTATTGTTTTTATTTATTTACCTAGGAAGTTGTCTAGTTTATTGTTAATATTGGGTCATGGGTATGTTTCTACTTTGTTATATACAAATACGCTACTTAGACTGAATGAAAACCTAAAAATCTAGTTCAATGAGCAACGAAAAGTTGTTCTAGGTCTGTCCCTTACCACGAGAAAATAATTCCGAAGTACCTTCCCATTCCAGCAGCAGAAGATCAGAGAGACGACAGAAACGTTAAATATCAAAGACTATGTAAACAATACGGCACTATAAATAATGACTCGAAAACAAGAGCCACTCATTAGATGCATTACAAAAAAACTTGTCAATTAATGGTAAGATTTTTTCACAAGTGTTTAATATTGTTATGACCAGAAAATTTGCAGAATACAGAGAAATGTCATTACTACTTTCGGGGGATGAAAATAAATGGAATGTTACTAATGTTTGTACAAGACAATAAATGTAAGATATTCGCGAAAACGTAATAACGAATTTCATATAATGTTCAGAATTTACATGATACAAGTGATTGGGTTATACAAGCCAAAGTACACGTTTTTCAACAAATTTATGTATGCCTGCCAGTGTAAAATGAATGGTCGCCTGTAAAAATGCACAAGCGCTTCGTGTTGCTATCATATATGCTACGTTAATAAGTGCACTTCAGATTCTTTTCGTCGTATTTGTGAACTATGAAGCTTTTCATTCAAACACTCAAATGATTTAAAAGGAATTAAATCGACTATAATATTAAAAAAATAGTAATTGTAGATGAGAATGTCTAAGAAATTAACTCACAAATATTTGAGTACCACATATATCGCAATACATTAAACCATCCACAACATTTGTTTGCTTTGAACCGCAAACCGAACATGAAGATGACGACAATGGCATCTTTCTAAAACTTTGTATAACTAAAGGAAATAGCGGAAAATTTCATTTAAAAAGTTGTATTGTTCGTCAACTATTTAAGTGAAATTCGCACAATCAATTCATTTATAAAGAAAATAACCAATTATGTAGGATTAGTAACAGGCTTTCTATCCTCTTCCTAGGTATCTAGATGAATTTTGGTCATAGAACTCGTGGAAGAATACTTTAACAGTGATTTCGTGAAAAAGATGATCAATTCCTACAGTTTCAAAATAAACAATAATTGCTTTCATAACTTTTTTTTAGTAACAACAGTATTGCTGAAGAGGAAAAATCAAGAATATTGAATACAAAATACAGAGGTGAAGCGATAGTCGATCATTTCGAAATATCCACTTTACTTCGATTGTTATTAATGATAAAATAAGAGCATATACAGTAAGAGTAGAGTGAGTGACGCAGATAATCTTAGGATTCCAAACTGAGATCCCAAAATTTCCGCCGATTCTTTGAATGTGACCGAGAGTTGTTTTTTATAAACAACTATAACATGATAATCATTAATCAGCTCTACGGTATTCTGCAACAATTCATAGCATAATATGTTCTAGCGATTTACCCAAATGCAGCAATATTAAGTGTCAGTTTCCTCCGTTCTGATGTTTTCTTTTAGCTTTATATTGTTATAAACGAGCAGCCCAGTTGCCTCAGTAATAATTCAGTTGTTCTACCACTATAGGATATGCGCAACTTGGATTTCAGTTGGTTAAAATTTTCTTGTTAAATAGCTTATAGTTCTTATACATCTATAAAAATTATCCACTCCTTTGTATGAATGTGAGTACGGCTGGGTGACCAATACCAAGTATTTTTTGATACCTCATAATTTCCAATATATTAATTTCCTTTAAGTATACGTAGAATATCTCGACTGTGAATTCCTCAGTTATTCAAATATCAATCATAAACAAAGTCAGGACGCCCCTATGTAAACATCCTGTTAGATGTTCTATAGCCAATTTTATCCTTAATGCATGTAGCCCACATCGACCAATAAATTTCAACTAGATTCCTGCACTTCGAAAATTCAAAACCATGATTAAATATGTCACTTATGTGCTTTGGTCATTCCTTGTGACGCAGAAAAAACAATATACAATGCTGTTCATTCTTATATTTCTTTCTTGGAATGTATCGTCATCACATTCATATTTTTCAAAAAATAGATGTGGAACGAAACTCACGAACGTCGCTATGTTCGACGACAAAGAAGATAATCACAACAGATGACGATTGCCCGACTGAGAAGCGAAGTACGCTGGAACATGCACTACCAATGAAACCACCAAAGTAAAGATGTAATAAAACATATGCCACAGAACAAAATGCCATTAAAAACGTTGAACTTTGAGAAGAAGAGAAGAAAGAACCCATAATGCCTTGCAGTTAACCGAGTTCAGTTTTAGCAATCAGTTAATTTTCAAATCGATTGGAGCACGAAAATTGTAAGGCGGTAACCAATAGGTGTAATTCACCAATTTGGTAATATGTTTAAATTCTTGTGTGAACTCTGACGAAAACAAAAGCTTACCGAATTATTATGCTATGGAGATATGAGAGATTTTATTAATTTTATATGATATTTTACAACGCACTATCTATTTTTTTGCGATGGTCAAAGAATTTCACCAGATGACTTGAAGATCCTACAGACCGTA
>KN716165.1:657425-673402 GCA_000816705.1 Dictyocaulus viviparus
TTTTCCATAATAAAATATAAAGATGTGAATGTACAATATATATATGTATTCGTTCACTTACATAAAATATTGAAAGTCTAGTCACAGGTTCAGAAAATATATCGCTGTTGATTCCAGCGTTCTCAAATCTAGGATAGATATAAGTACATTGCTTCGAAATCTTTTCAGCTTCATTCTCCAAATCGCAATCATATCCCTGAAGAGTTATAGTGAAGTAAAGTTTGTTTGTTTCCTTCTTTCTATCAATGAATCATTTAATTTTTTTTACTCAATCGTTTTCATTATACCATTAAACTCATATTCGCTGCTGTAGGATATACGCTGAGTGGAAATTCTTTATCTCCTCCTCGTGAGTCAGTTGCGATATAAAGTCTGAAGAAAAATTCAATGAAGAATATTTGAATTCGTTTTGTAAGATGTTTAACGTACCTTCCATCATTATGGATACGTAGAATACCTGCTCTCAGTCCATCATTCATTTTTGTTTTGTCGTTACAATTTGGTAGCTTAACTATAAAATGACGATGTTTCTTGCTAATGCTTAGCTGTTAATGTTATATGAGGTATAACGTCATCGAGTTCGAGAACAAATTTGAAGAATCGAAAAATTCTTAACCTTGTTGATATCCTTGGCTTAAACAGAAAAACGTCAGAAGTATTATCGTAACGATTTCACGCATTTTCACTTGATTCGATAACTTTTGATGTCGGATTTGATTATATAAAAAACCTTAAAAACATATTTAATATATGTGAATTCATGCTAATCAACATGACTTTTGTAACGATCTGAAAAAAAAACAATACAAAATTTTCTTATACATCATAACACTCTATTTAACTCTATTTGACTCAATTTATTTCTAAATCAACAGGAGTACAACGAGTTTCAAAGGTATTATTTTTACAAAATAACAATACAATAATATCGCTATTACGTCGTTCTTAACTGAGCCCATAGTGGATGTTTTCTTTTCTCCCTCAAATACTAAGATTATCGTATGAATAAGCTAGACTAATTAAGGAAATATAAGATAAGTTTAGTCATTGATCAATGATGGATGGCGGCATGATGCGTCTACGAATTTGTGCTCAACGTGATATCGTGAATGAAAGCCTGGTCTATACAGTAACTTCAGTTGATTTTAACTCTAATGAAGTCGGTGCTAGTTGTCTTATACAGATCACCATAGTACCAATCAATGGATTCCTGAGGGATGGCGAGCTTCATAGGCCTGTTGAGCGGCCTCCAGCTGATTCAGGCCTTCTTGTCATCGTGGCACCTCCAACACTGCGCCACTGCGCCCCCAAATTGGACTAATTAGAATGACTGAGTGACTTAAATGAAAATTATTTTATTCTTCGTAACATGTTGTAGAAGAAGATGCTCTGTACTGTGGATTCGGAGGCAAATGAGGATTGTTGAGAAGTGTGAGGCATTGTTAGGTGAGTAACGAATGCACAGCTGTAATCAGTTGGATATGGTAACGGTAGTACTGCGTCGGTTTTTATACGCTAGAAGCCAACTGTTTTTCACTGTTTGCTTTCTATTTGAAAAATATTCAGGCGTCATGCTACACGTAGGTGATCGAGCACTTCCTTTTTTTTTCTTACAAACGATTACATATGGAATACATTGATTTTTTTGTTGACACCGAAATCGTACAGAAATGGACATGTGGTTGAAGAGAATTTGTAGGAATTTAGACTTGGAATATTTTGCTGATCTTTGAAAGTACTTGATTCTGTTTGAAGTAGCAAAGAAAATAAATGTTAACTGAGCATCCCAACAAAAAATTATGGTACTTTACAGTTTGTATGAAAGCTGAAAGCAACATTTGCACTGCTGTAGTAAACCGATCGGCAGGAAATCAAGCATTAGGTATAAGAGGTAAGTGCAGGTATAAGAGGAACATTCCAGGTTTCATGTGTTCATGTTCATGGTGTGCTCGCTTGACGTTCTTATTGGCACTTGTTGTTGTTTATCGTGGAACGCACGATGTCATTGTCAGGTGTCATCCAATCATGGCGAGAAATTTTCGATTTACGATCTTTTTCTCATAATCCTTCACTACAATCATATTTCTTTTCTTGAAGATATGATATGATATCATTAAACTTTCATCTTCCTAGAATTTTAAACGCCTTAATGCTTTCATTGGTTTTTTGTCGAAGACGATGAGGTCACTAAATCTGATTCACTTAAATACCAAACGTTTTAAGCTTTTACTACAACTTAGCGTGAACAAAGTGTTTGGAAGTAGTACAAAATAACAAGACTCCTCTTCTAATATCCTTGATGCTTATTCTACGAGAGATTTTTGTGAGATAAACTTTGGGGCTGATCAATCCTTGTTGTGGTAAGCGCCCACGCATTCGGATTCGTCAAATCGTGGAGGAAATCGAATACGAGCCTGATCTATACAGTGACTCAAGTTGCTGTTCCACTCTTCACCAAGTCAGTTCTGTTTATCATAACCAAATTTCTCTGGTATCAATTAACTGAACTCTCATCAAATCAAACCAAATACTCTTCTACTACGTCAGAACTTCGAAAGTTTATTACATGGTCGAACTCTATGCGGTGTTCGTCCAATCATTATTCTATTATGACTAAGGCTTTGAATTTGTCAAACACAGTTTGATCAAATGCAGCTCAACAATGTCATTGATGATGTGTGCATATAAATGAGCATGTTGATTTCTATGTCAATGTTGAATCATCGAAAACTCTTTGACATCGTAATGATTACATTTAAAAATACTAGCATTATTCGCACGCTTATATAACGTTATTTACAAAATACTTCAACATGATGGTTTTCTTCAACATCACAATCACGCAGTATGTCTGAACCACGACTTCAACATGGTTTCTGATAGTCACGTATTCATTAAAAGTCAATCACTGGATAAACGTACTGCAATGTGTCGAAGAATTGAAATTCAGTTAACCTTTTGTTTAGTGTAGAACACATTTCGTTCACCTCTGAGTCCGGTCATATGCTGTTGTAGCTGACGGGTGTTAGTGATAATGTGAGGGATTGTTCCGCATTAGAGCTCATGTACAGATCACAGTGCATTCATGAACTCAAGTATACATTTTAATATCGACAGAAGTCGACTAAAATGTGTTCATTCAGAGAAAATTAAGAAGAGGGACATTCATTAATATCCTATCAATAATGTTAAGAAAGAGAAGGCTTTGCCAAAATACTGAATACTTAGAAAACTGAGTAGCGATGAAACTCTCCCTGATGATAACCTTGTTTGACTCAGTTTTAAAATAAGTGAAACGATCACAGCAGTGTGTTAGAGCACGTACTTGAATGTTTATTGGTTTGTTTTTTCTCGCCTACATGTTTACATTGCGACTTTTTATAAAGTGTAAATAAGCGTCTGATGCACTGCCTTCTTGTTTCGTTAATATGAAATTAAACCCTTCTTTTATTTTAATGAAGTTGACAATGTTAAGCAGTATTAAGTGTTGAGTTGTGAGGCTTATCCCAGTGTTGAGCTAGGTAATTTCTCGATTCGCTTCTGAATCGTCGAAATCGTCAACCATTATGTTATCTTAACTGGATAGAATAAATCTACAATATTTCGGAACACAAAGCTAATTGATTTGGTTAATGATAATTTGTGTTATTGTGATCGAATCAGCAGAATATCGATGAGCGTCTAAAATGTTTCTCAGTCAAAAATTATCATATTGTTTTTTGTCAAAGCTTTCATTGTTTTCGATCGATGTTTTCATTATCATTCAAAATCAAATGGCTGTACTTTTACATAAGCTTAAGGTCTGCCCTCTATGAGTGAAAGCTTTCGTATAATAGATCAGACTATTAACATTAGATTTTAACCTCATACGAATGAAAATGATACGTGTTACACGTCTATCATATAAATGCATAACCGGTTATGCATTGATTCATGGAATTTTTGTGGTTGAACGGAAATGTGTTCAACATTTCGAATAACATATATATATATTAGAATATTCAATTGTGAATATGTCAACCCATAATTGATGTCGTTTAATGCTTGCATTCTCCTCAATTCAATAGATCTAATATTGAAATAATAAATATAACTTAAACGATAGAAATAATAATATAATAGTCATTACAAGAGGTTGTTTTTAATACCTATTTGAGCTTGGTGATATTCATTCTTATCATAATAAAAAGGCATGCTTTGTAGAGAACTTCTACTTCTTCACTCGAATTACATGCAACGGAAAGTCATATTATATATTGCATGGATTTCTGGTCTCTGAGTCATTTAGCTTCTGGTACCGACATAAGAAAGAGACGCTATTCCAACAGCTTTAGTCCCCGCCCACTCCTACATTCCCTATACAAGCAGCCGCAGCAAACATCTCATCCTCCCTTTACTCATCACCTCTAACACAATCTCCTTTCATCTTTACTATTGAATTGGTTGTCGTTATTTCATAACATAACAAGTCTCATACAATTTCCATGATTCATAACGTATTCCTTTGGATCTTGATATATCATTCCTACCCTTTGTATCTGGTTAATAATTGTTGTCTAATTGCATAACCACATTCTCACAAATTCTCTAAAATAATCTTATTGTGTATGTTCTTGATTTGTCGTCAATGAAGTTTTAATTTAATATTTTATTATCAATGGCACACAAGCTTTACTGAAACACAATAACCATCACAATTCTTCAATAAGGTGAGAATAATTGAAGCTTAAAGATAAGAATATGAATTTGCACAATCGATCTTCGAGTGAAAATGCTCCGCACACTCGTTCCTCACTGTTGTTGAGGTGTTCGAAAGCTATTAGTCCATAAAGTGACTGGAGATGACCGCTCTTTCATCCAACTAGTGCTGCTACATTCCATGACGAATTAAAAGCCTTGTTTACTTGTGGACGACCATGAACCTGAGTACACCGTTTCAAACCTGCCATATGCAGCCCCATCATTGAAAATCAAAATATGAAAACTAATTATAATACATAATTGAACAGAGTGACTCTATCACCTGACCCTAAAGAATGAGTGGTGGAGTATCACGCTGATGCGCAGGGAACGTCAGCGTACACAAGATTGGTGTAGCTGCAAGGCCAACCCAACTTGCCATGTCTTCAGGCTACAAGTGAATTGGTGCGAATAGCATATGGGCAAGACTAGCAGCACTAACTTGGTAAAGAGTGGATAGGTAAAATCAACGTGTAGATCACGCTCGCATTCAATAACTTCCATGGTATCACTTTGAACACGAATGCGTAGGCGTATCCTACATTTCTATAAGGGTTGATCGACACCAAAACTTGTTACTAGCTTAACAATCGATAGTATTAAAAAATCGATAGTTATTACTATATCTTTATTTTATCCTTTTTTACTAGTTTTCAGCGACTACAACAGAAAACTAGAAACTACTTCGTTCAGGAAAAACGACACTATGGATAGAAATTTACATCAAACGAGTCTCCTAAAAACCATCCTTACACCTCATCACTTATGAGGAACTTGTTCTAATTCCATTTTAAATTATAGGTGTATATTTTCTTTTAATAGTTGAATTAATGTAATAATCGCTAATTCACTTAAAGAAATCGTTTATTGTGAGATTTTTGAAAGATATTGAAAGAATTTGAGGGCAATCTTCAAAGTACTATGAGTATTGAATACCGTTAAACATAAATTGAGGTAGTTCAATTATTGAAAGCTTTGAAGAAGGTGATGTTGCCAAAACGTAAACATGTGTTTGCATTGTATTGTTTTCCAATAAAACGATTATCAACGATGATTGATATTATCAAACAATATGACGGAAGTATGGATTCGATCCTTACAACTCATTACTTCTTACTGCTTCACAAGTATCTTTAACGAACCTCTGATTTCAATAGCTTCCAACCACTTTTGTTTATGTTGTCATGTTGCCGTTAGACACGTCATTCGAAAACAACCAAACAACATAGTCGTAATCGTCATTGAGTCAGTTTCCAACAGCTCAAATAAGATTTCATATAAAAAAAAGATATTTTCCGTCACCCGAGCCACCAGATTTCCATGAAATCGACCTGTTATTTATTTCGTCCTAGCATCTGACGAGGTTCTTCAGCGAATCACTCAACAGCCTGATGAAAAATTGAACCGGACTTCCTTCAATAGGCATCTGGCTCTATCCGAAATATCTATTTTAGTTCTTGTAATTTTTCACTAATAATTTTGGGGTTAGAAACATATCAATTTTTAAAAGTATAAGACAACCTATGTTTAAAAATCACAGTCACACATTGTTTATTATTTTTCGTTAATATTTTATTGATAGTTGGTTTGAGGAAACATGAGTTCTAACACTTATTCGGATGCTTTTTGTTATCGCTAGAATAGCATCGTAGCCACGCGTTATTATTAACCCAGTCATCGATCCTAGTTTGGTTGTTATTCGTCTAATGTCCTCTTGATGATAATTCGAGTCAAAAACTTATGGGCTCGAGTTAAGGAGAGTCGATTGAGTATTAATGCCAATATCAACAAGTCTGACGTTTTAAACAACAACGCGGTTTTACTAGTTTACCATTAACTTGAAACTTTATCATCTGAATAGTCATTCGGTGTATGCAAGGGTTCGGGTTCGGGATCAGTAGTGGTCGGTTTGCTCCAAACTTGAGTGGTTTCACCTCATACTTGGGTAACTAAACCTTTATTTAAACAACACATAAAAAATTACATCAAAACTACAATAAAGACAAATCAAGAACATACATAATAAGATTTTCGTAAACGATTAGAATGTGCTTATACAATTAGATTAGAATTATTAACCAGATACAAAAGATAAGAATGATTTATCAAAATCAAAAAGAATACGTTATGAATCATGGAAATTCTATGAGACTTCTAATATAATAACGACAAAAAGCTCAATATTAAAGGTGGAAGTATATGTGCTAGAGGTAATGAGTAAGGGGTACGGATGAGATATTTGCTGTGGGGCTTATACAGGGAGTGGGCGGAGACTGGAGATGTTGAAATAGTGTTCCTTTCTTATGTTGCTACCAGAGGCTAATAACGATGTCGAAACAATTATGACCTTTCATGAATTGGGAGATTCACACTCTCACTCGTCTCTCCTCCAATGTCATCTTTCGATACGAGTCAGAGACCAGAAATCAATACGATATATATGACTTTCCCTTGCATGTAATTCGAGCGATGAAGTAGAGATTACTGAGCAGACTATTCCCTACACGATGAATAGAGAACCATTTATTGTTTGATGAACAGTAGCGATTGATTCATAAGATGTTCTGGCTTAATGGTGTATATTACTCTAATTGCTTAAGTGCTAATCAAAACTGAAGAGTTCCTCTCGCTTAATTCTTTTGCTATCTAAAATTCACTATTTAGATCAACGAAAAGATACCATTTTGTTTACGTTTCAAGTAAGTCTGTCATAATCTTGTCATCGAATTGATCAGTCGTCATCGGTAGCGTATCGTGGTACCATTATTGATTATTATTGATCTTATAAATCGAATGGCTTGTTTTCAGGTAGGTGGTTAGAGCCAATGATAAATGTCGTCAACACGAACATACATACAGATTTCCCTGTTAATTTTCCATTATACGGAAAGTATAATACAATTAAGGATAAAATAAAAAACACAAATTATGACTTTAAAGTTTCGGGTTATCCCGCAGTTATCAGCTTAATTGGATGCAATGCCGATATCGGATCACTAGATCGTACCCGTTAATAGGTGAGTTCTGATAAAGTGAAGTGAAGCATTGAGTGATCGTAGAGAAAAGAGTTTAGTAGGGTAACGACGTCCTATTATTGATTATTATTGATCTTATTTATCGAATAGCGTATTTTCAATGAAACAATTACCATAGTAGGATCAATAGGTAAATGTCGTGAATTAGAGCACACACTCAAATTTCTTAGAAAAATTTGTAATTATGCAGAGATATTTTCGTATCTGAATAGATTAACAGTTTCAATTTCTAGAAGCTTTTCGATTAGATGATATAGGATTAGTATGAATGAAAATTGGTGATGTGATCACACGAAGAAGTCAAATTACCATATGGTGAGATAAGATAATTGTCGGCTTTGATCAATCCTATGTGACGGGATGCGCCAACGCATTCGTGTTCAACGTGATATCGTGGAGGTGGTTGAATGTGTGCCCGGATCATACAATGACTTGAGTTGACCACTGTTCACCAAGTCAGTGCCACTTATCTTACCCAGATTTCTCTGGTACCAATTTACCGACTACGGAGGGATGGCGGGCTTGGTAGGCCTGGGGGGCGACGGCGAACTGATTCGGGCCGTTGTGCCACTGCAGCCCCTCCATCAATAAGCCACTGCCCCTCTACTATATAGTACATCTAACTCTGATGATGATAGTTTATTGACAAGAGAATGACATACTACAACAGTAAGTCTCGTTATCCTTTACAAACTGTTTTCAATTAGATCCCAAGGTAATTACAGAGACCTCCTCCGACGCATTTGTTTTCACATAAACTGCATGGTCTGCCCTTTGTATATATAGGAACGCCAGGTTGAATTAATCTAAATATAGTAAATATTTGGAGTTTAGCGAAAAAAAAACAAACAATTCAGCGAATTGATGATGTCGGTAACTCACGGATCTCCATATTTACAAACAAACGATACAAACGGATAGTGACTGGACGAATCACATAGCGTATATGAACAACCGATTTTATTGGAACGATCGTTAATCATCTGAAGAATGAATCGTTCATCATGCACGAATAACTTCTATTCAACATGGCATATGTTGTTCAGAATCGAAAAAGAGAAGAAGAAGAAAAATCGATTGAACATACTTGAAGGAATGGAATCATTGTTTTGTTCTCTCTAGTTGGAGTGAGATCATAAAAATCTAAGCTATGCTTATCCCACCAACTACGTACAGCCTATAATTTGTAATTAATCAACACACGTGGAAATTTCTCAAGAAAAGATTAGAATGGAAAAGTACATTTTTTTCCCTTTTCATGATAAAATATAAATATGTAAATGTACAATATAAATATGTATTTGTTCACTTACATAAAATAATGCAAGTCCAGTCACAGGTGGAGGAAATATATCGCTGTTGATTCCAACGTTATCAAAACTAGGACCGATATATTTACATTCCTTCGAAATCTTTTCAGCTTCATTCTCCAAATCGCAATCATATCCCTGAAGAGTTATAATGAAGTAAAATTTGTTTGTTTCCTTCTTTCTGTCAATGAATCATTTAATTTTTTTTACTCAATCGTTTTCATTTTACCATTAAACTCATATTCGCTGCTGTTGGATATACGCTGAGTGGAAATTGTTTATCTCCTCCTCGTGAGTCAGTTGCGATATAAAGTCTGAAGAAAAATTCAATGAAGAATATTTGAATTCGTTTTGTAAGATGTTTAACGTACCTTCCATTATTATGGTTACGTACAATATCTGCTCTCAGTCCATCATTCATTTTTGTTTTGTCGTAACAATTTGGTAGCTTAACTATAAAATGACGATGTTTCTTGCTAATGCTTAACTTTTAATGTTATATGAGGTATAACGTCATCGAGTTCAAGAACAAATCTGAAGAGTCGAAAAATTCTTAACCTTGTTGGTATCCTTGGCTTAACCAGAAAAACGTCAGAAGTATTATCGTAACGATTTCACGCATTTTCACTTGATTCGATAACTTTTAATGTCGGATTTGATTATATAAAAATCCTTAAAAACATAATTAATATATGTGAACTCATTCTAATCAACATGACTTTCGTAACGACCTGAAAAAAAAAATACAAAATTATCTTATACATCATAACACTCTATTTACCTCTATTTGACTCAATCTATTTCTAAATCAACAGGAGTACAACGAGTTTTAAAGGTATTATTTTTACAATATAACAATACAATAATACCGCTATTACGTCGTTCTTAACTGAACCGATAGTGAATGTTTTCTTTTCTTTCTCAAATATTAAGATTATCGTATGAATAAGCTAGACTTATGAAGAAAACATAAGATACGCTTAGTCGTTGATCAATTGCGGCATGATGCGTCTACGAATTTGTGCTCGACGTGATATCGTGAATGAGAACCTGGTCTATACAGTAACCTAACTTGATCTTAACTCTAATGTAGATCTTAATTCATCTTAACTCTTTGATGATGCCAGTTGTCTTATCCAGATCACTCTACTACCAATTTATCGACTCCAAAGGTATGGCGAGCTTCATAGGCCTGTTGAGCGGCCGCCAGCTGATTCAGGCCTTCTTGTCATCGTGGCACCTTCAACACTGCGCCACTGCGCCCCCGAATTAGACTAATTAGAATGATTGAGTGACTTAAATAGAAATTATTTAATTCTTCGTAATATGTTGTAAGATAAGATGCTCTGTATTGCGGATTCGGAGGCAAATGAGGATTATTGAGAAGTGTGAGGCATTGTTAGGTGAGTAACGAATGCACAGCTGTAATCAGTTGGATATGGTAACGGTAGTACTGCGACGGCTTTTATACGCTACCAAACAACTGTTTTTCACTGTTTGCTTTCTATTTGAAAAATATTCAGACGTCATGCGACACGTAGGTGATCGAGCACTTCCTTTTTTTTCTTACAAACGATTACATATGGAATACATTGATTTTTTTGTTGACACCGAAATCGTACAGAAATGGACATGTGGTTGAAGAGAATTTGTAGGAATTTAGACTTGGAATATTTTGCTGATCTTTGAAAGTACTTGATTCTGTTTGAAGTAGCAAAGAAAATAAATGTTAACTGAGCATCCCAACAAAAAATTATGGTACTTTACAGTTTACATGAAAGCTGAAAGCACCATTTGCACTGCTGTAGTAAACCGATAGGTAAGAAATAAAGCATTAGGTATAAGAGGTAAATGGAAGTATAAGAGGTTTCATGTAACAGACGGTGTTGTCGTTTGACGCTCTTATTGGCACTTGCTGTTGTTCATTGTGGAACGCACGATGATATTGTCAAGCGTCACCCAATCATGGTGAGAAATTTTCGAGTTACGATCTTATTCTTATAATCCATAACTTCAATCATATTTTCTCCTTGAAGATATGATATGATATCATTGAAGTTTCGTCTTTCCAGATTTTACAACACCTCAACGCCTTCAGTCGTTTTTGTCGAAGACGATGAGGTCACTAGATCTGTTTCACTTAAATACCAAACGTCTTAAGCTTTTACTACAACTTAGCGTCAACTACGACCACTGTGATCTACATGATATAGGTGGCTACAAAAACTGTAAACATATTTGGAACGAATTTTAATTACATTTACTTCCTCACCCGACATCCTTTTGCCATAGAGTTTTTACTACCTCGATTCGGCCTACAATTTTCCAAATACTATTAATTCTAAAGGCCAATTTATTCTTTGTTATTTTCGTTCGTTTCGGCTACAATTTACATTATTCAATTAGTAAATAATTCATGAGAATTGATTATCATTTCCTCTCAACAAATAACAATTTATACGATGTGATTTTTCATAGCTTAAAAATGAATAGAAAAATGTAATCCTTGTGATGAAATGAAGTATAGTCAAAAATATGAGTTTAATGAAAGCTGCCCTCTAAAGAGACGGTGGAGTATTCATTGATGTTTTGTGAAAAAAAAAACCAAAAAAGTAATCATTAAAATCTTCCTACCATGTCCAGTTCAATTTGATTCCATCATCGACGTCTCCTATTCGACAAAAGCAGTGTAGGTGGATTCTGACACATGAAATTATCTAGGTTTTCCTATCTGTCAACCTCTTTCTGCTATCTTCTACTCTTTGTTTAACGGCTTCAACTCTTTTACTTACTCTCACTGTTTTCTGTTGTATAACGGCGTTGATATTTCTGTTCAACGTAAAATATACCATTCAGTTCATGTTTGGATGGACTTCTGCAATAGTGTTGCTAAAACTTGACATGCACATCCTAACATCAGTAGTACATTTGTCCGCAATGCTAACTAAAATATTCTACTATTGTTAAAATACGAATTTCTGATGTATAGGATCGTTTAGTTTTCGTTTAATACTAAGGTAGCCGGAACTGGATGATTTCCCTCATATATGAGGTCGTGTTACTTAGTATTACGAAGTAAATAATGAAATTTTTCACTAAGCAGAGCACTGTTAGAACAATTTCAGTACTAATAGGCGATTATCTTTAGATGTAGTGACTTCTAATGCGATGTCGTTATTATTATTTTATTTATTTATTATTTACATTTATTCATATTTATTTTATTATTTTAATTATATATTGATTAATCTTATAATTTGTAATCAAACCTGTTGTTTAAAGAAGGCATTCTATGATGTTACAACAAAATAAAAGTGTCTTTCCTTCGCTTTTAGTTCTTGCTTTTCAGCTTTTGTTTTTTCCTCATTTTGAGTACTACTCACTGAATTTTTTAAACTACGTTAAAAATCAAAGACGTGTCAAGTATTAGTGTCAGTTAAAGGTCAGTCATCTACCTCAAAGCTGTATTGCTTATTGATATGTGTGTGTTCAGTCGCATTCGGAGCTCTATAGCGGTTAGGTTTACTCCAAAGTTGAGTTATTGCACTTCAAAATCGGACTATTAAACCTTTATTTAAACAATTAAAATATTACATCAAAACTACAATAACAATAAATCAAGAACATATATAATAAGATTATCCTAGAGGATTTGAAGACTGATATACCAAGATCCAAAGGAATACGTTAAGAATCATGGAAATTGTATGAGACTTGTAATGTAATGAAATAATGACAACCAATTCAATAGTAAAGGTGAAAGGAGATTGTGTTAGAGGTAATGAGTAAGGAGTACAGATGAAACGTTTGCTGTGAGTGCTTATAAAGGAGGTACAGGAGTTGGGGGTGACTGCAGATGTTGAAATAGTGTCCCTTTCTTGTGTCGGTACCAGAGGCTAAATGACTCAGAGACCAGAACTCCATGCGATATATAATATGACTTTCCCTTGCATGCAGTTCGAGTGATGAAACATTTTCTACATAATATGCACTTCAGTAAGATGTTACCCTAACCACAACTGATTATTCAAAGGTATAATCTGCTAACTCATAAGTCATTTAAAAGCCGAAGTGCAAATTTTCATAGATATCTTCCTACTTTTCCTCCTAGCTTATAAATACATTAATGTTTATTTAGAACACTTTAAGTGAACACTTCCATCCTTCAAGAAAATTTATTTCAAAAATTCTTAGCTCTCATTAAGTTTCCAGCATTCACCTCATAGTTTATGATGGTTTATTTATGTTTATACTATACACTAATATTTCTCAATTTAATCATTTTGACATAAGCGTGGATCGCAGAATGTCACACGTGGATCCGATGTCTGTAATAAAGAAGATGGCCCGATTTTTTGTGGCCTGGTTCAAAAATTTGGAGCTGAACCATATCGATTATCAGGTAACAGGAGTGACCAGGTGCTAATTAGAGTATAAAATCACTATTTGAGTTTGCTAAATACCGTATTCACTGATTGTCACCAGCTCTGATATGTTAAACTCGCAATAAGTTCGAATTTTAAGGAAGTCAACAGCCTTATCAATGGCACACAAACTTTATTGAAACACAATAACCTTCACAAGTCTTCAACTAGGTGACAATAATTATCAATCTTCGAGTGAATATGTACGTTGTTCGTCTAACAACACTCGTTCCGTTAAAGTGTTCGAAAGCTAATAGTCTTTAAGGTGATTGGAGATACCCTCTCTTTCACCCAGCTAGTGCTGCTACATTCCATGAGGAATTAAAAGCCTTGTTTACTTGTGGACGACCCTGAACCTGAGTACACCGTTTCAAACCTGCCATATGCAGCTCCATCATTGAAAATAACAATATGAAAACTAATTATAATGCATAATTGAACAGAATGGCTCTATCACCTGACCCTAAAGAATGAGTGCATCGCAGTGGTGGAGGGATTACACTGATGCGCATGTAACGTTAGCGTACAAAAGTTCGCTGTAGCTCCAAGATCTACCAAACTTACAATATCTCCAGGCTACAAGTAAATTGGTTCGAATAACATATGGGTAAGACCAGCAGCACTGACTTGGTAAAGAGTGGGTAGGTAAAATCAATGTGTAGATCATGCTCGCATTCAATCACTTCCATGGAATCACTATGACAAAGAGACGTGGGCGTGTCCTACACCTCTACGAAGATTGACCGACACAAAAGCTTGTTTCTACTTGACAATCGATAGTATAAAAGAATCGATAGCTCTCACTATATTTTATCCTTTTTTACTAGTTTTCAGCAACTATAAAAAAAAAAAACTAGAAACTACTTCATTCAGGAACAACGACACCATCGATGGAAATTTACATCAAAGGAGTCTCCTAAAAACCATTTTTACACCTCATTACTTATGAGGAATTTGTTCTAGTTGCATTTCAAATTATAGGTGTCTATTTTTTTTAATAGTTGAATTAATATAATAATCGCTAAATCACTTGAAGAAATTGTTTTTCGTGAGACTTTTGAAGATACTGCAAGAATTTGAGAATAGTCTCTAAACTACAGTGAGCATGTTCAATCATTGAAGGCATTGAAGAAAGTGATGTT
Source organism: Dictyocaulus viviparus (assembly GCA_000816705.1). NCBI lineage: Eukaryota > Metazoa > Nematoda > Chromadorea > Rhabditida > Metastrongylidae > Dictyocaulus > Dictyocaulus viviparus. The sequence continues at coordinate 672,077 of KN716165.1, forward strand.
GTCAAAACGTAAGCCTGTATTTGCATTGTATTGTTTTTTTTTCAATAAAACGATTATCAAAGTGTGATTGATGTTATCAAAGAATACGACGGATTTATGGGTTCGATCCTAACAGCTCTTTATTTCTTACTGCTTTAAAAGCATCATTAATGAACCTCTGATTTCAATAGCTTTCAACCATTTTTATGTTGTCATATTGCCGTTAGACATATCATTCCAAAACAACAAAACAACATAGTCGTAATCGTCATTGAGTCAGTTTCCAACAGCTCAAATAAGATTTCATATAAAAAAAAGATATTTTCCGTCACCCGAGCCACCAGATTTCCATGAAATCGTTCTGTTATTTATTTCGTCCTAGCATCTGACGAGGTTCTTCAGCGAATCACTCAACAGCTTGATGAAAAATTGAACCGGACTTCTTTCAACAAGCATTTGATTCTATTCGGAAAATCTAATTTTAATTCTTGTAATTTTTCACTAATAATTTAGGGGTTAGAAACATATCAATTTTTAAAAGTATAAGACATCTTCTGTTTAAAAATCACAGTCACATATTGTCAATTATTTTTCGTTAATATTTAATTGATAGTTGGTTTGAGGAAGCACGAGTTCTAACACTTATTCGGATGCTTTTTGTTATCGCTAGAATAGCATCGTAGCCACGCGTTAATATTAACCCAGTCATCGTTGCTAGTTTGGTTATTATCCGCATAATGTTCTGCTCATTCTCTTGATGATGATTCGAGTCAAAAACCTATGGGCTCGAGTTAAGGAGAGTCAATTGAGTGATTAATGCCAATATCAATAAGTGTCTGACGTTTTAAAAAACAACGCGGTTTTACTAGTTTACCATTAACTTGAAACTTTATCATCTGAATAGTCATTCGGTATATGCAAGGGTTCGGGTTTGGGATCAGCAGATGTCGGTTTGCTCCAAACATGAGTGATGTAACCTCAAACTTGAGTAACTAAACCTTTATTTAAACAACGCATAAAATAATACATCAAGTCTACAATAACGACAATTCAAGAACATACATAATAAGATTATCATAGAGGATTTGTGAGAATGTGTTTATGCAATTAGATATCAATTGTTAACCAGATACAAAAGATAAGAATGATATATCAAAATCAAAAAGGATACGTTAGGAATCATGGAAATTCTATTAGACTTTTAATATAATGAAATAACGACATGCAATTCAATATTAAAGGTGAAAGTAGATTGTGTTAGAGGTAATGAGTAAGGAGTACGGATGAGATGTTTGGGAGATTCACACTCTCACTCGTCTCTCCTCCAATGTCAATTTTATGCGTTGT
>KN716166.1:21487-39592 GCA_000816705.1 Dictyocaulus viviparus
TACACATACTACACACACTTACATACATACATACGTACATACATACATACGTACATACGTACATACATACATACATACATACATACATACATACATACATACATACACATACACACGGACGCATAGAAGTAAGGTCACTTCTACAATGAGAAGTATGACGTTGACATAAAAACGGATACTGATTTCTTAAGACGACTTCAAGACAGTATATCTTGATATACTGTATTCATTATACTGTAGTGTTCTTATCGATCGTACCAATACTACTTAATGAAATAAGCTTTAAGAAATATTAATTATTCAAATAGAAGTACGTTTCCATGCAGCACTTCTACCTCACAGTCTCTATGACGTGAACAAAACCAATGTTTCTCTACTATACAGCTACTCATCATGCTCTCTACTGAATAATTATTAAGCCCCGATTATTAAGAACACCAATGTAGATAATCATATGTGTTTTAGAGGCGCCGTCATGGATTCTGAATATCGGATAATTCTTAACGTTGGCGGTGTCAGGCATGAGACTTATAAACATACTCTGAAGAAAATTCCAGCTACCAGGTAAGCAACAGCACTTTGTTTTTTTCGCGCTTAGTTCAATTTTCTGTTTTTTCTTGATTATGGATAAGCTACTTGCCTCAGGCATGCCATTTTCATAGTAGATTTTTCATTTTTGCTTGTTTCTCTCTCTCTCAACTATTCATACTTTCTTCCTGTTCTTCATTAATGGTTTCGCACTACTAATAGCCTATGCAAATGAATCCATGCTATGTTATCACTCAAGCTTGTTCAGCATTTTTAACTCAAATCTTATAAGTAAAAATATTCAATGATGGATTATACTCTCACCTATAATTAAAAATTCACTTTTATAACTTATAACAGAACTCATGCATTGGTATCAATGCAAATTTATTTGTTTCTTGAATTCTTTCGCAGTATTTGTTATGTAGCTTGCCTATTCCACAGCGATGCTTCTTCTAAGAAGATAAATAATAACAAAAATTGGTGAAATTGGTGAAATTAAGACAAAATTTAAGTTCTCCGTCATGTGCTCGGATAAAATTATTCCTCCGTGTGAGTCTTAAATTGATTTTATCCCTCAACGTATTATGAAGAAGTACCATGAAAACTATTAGAATTTTACGATTTTGAAATACGACGGAGGAGCAAAAAGAGGTAGAGACGAGGGAGTGATATGCATAGGTACGAAGATTATCGATACTGTTTAGAGCTTATGATCATCTTGAAAGGATAATATCTTTAGTAAATGTTAGACGTAAATGTATTCTGAGTCCGTCTAGAGGAACATTTTCCTCGGATCTTTGAAAATGTTTGCTAATGAGGATGGAGGTGATATGCGTATTAACCTGAAAAGCCTAATGGATTCAGCATAAAACGAAATGGCATATCAAAAGCTTTAAGCTGTTTTCTATCCGAAAATCTCTAAGCATTAAAAACTGTAACCATTATAACGACAATAGAAATCATAGTTTTGAGAAAATTTGAATATAGTTTTCTATTGACTCAAATTTTTATTATTCAACTATCAACTATAATAGGTTACAATGGTATGATACAGTGATATCGCACGTTTTTGAGTCAACCAACTGTACTAAAAGAGTGCTAAGAGGGAGGCTTAATGAGGCTACAGCCTAAACTACTTGAGTTGCATGGTTAACTCAAAAACGTTAGAAAATATTTGAATACAAATTGAATTGAGGACAAATATAAAAACTTTTTTTTCTCTAGATTATCACGTTTGACGACAAATCTCGCCAATTACGATCCAGTTCTTAACGAATATTTTTTCGATCGACATCCTGGTGTATTTTCACAAATTTTAAATTATTATCGAACCGGTAAACTTCACTATCCGTTAGATGTGTGTGGACCATTATTTGAAGAGGAATTGAAGGTTTATCGATTTTTCAGTACGATATTGATTTTTATTTTCTCTATTATTTCCTAAATCCTTTGTATCTTACAGTTATAAGAATGCCCTATATGGGAGACCTCTTTTTTTTATTGATTAGTTATTAAAAAGCTTATTTCTTACGCAAATAAAAGAAAGAATCATCAAACGTCGATCAGTTGTTAATATTCCTTACAAATATTTGTAGATCAATAGCATGCATTTAAAAAAGCCGTCAACTAAAAAGCTTCTTCTGCATTTGTGATCTGCTGTTACAGTATTGGGGGCTTGATTCAAATGAATGTGAACCGTGTTGTTGGATGACGTTATCTGGTACTCGAGACACTCAAGAAGTTCTGAAAACACTTGATGAACTCGATATTGAGGTCGACAACGACGATGGACCAGTAAGAGTTGTTTCTTATTAGTTTGTAACACAGGTTTTTTTCTTATTCCAATTATTGATTGATTATATTTTAATATTTGTAAATGTTTCAAGTACATATAGCCTAAGCATTTTTTACATAAGGTAAAATTGTTCAAAACAATGAAAAAGAACAACATATGTATTTGAAAAAATTTTACAGCATTGTTCATTGAGGTTTCGCTGAACATTTATCTCCTTTGATTTTTTCCTTACACTTGAGGGTTATGTTTTTCAATATTCTAGGAGCTCTATCAACGATTTGGATGGGAAGACGACTTTCACAACGATAGCTTAAGTAGCTGGCAGAAGTTAAAGCCAAAAATTTGGCGTCTCTTCGATGAGCCAAGTTCGTCACGTGGTGCGAAGGTGAGAGCAAAATTGTCAGGACGAGACTCAAAAGCATTCATATTATACATATCATTTAGTGTTTTTACTTTTATAACAACTTTTTGGTTTTGACAGTGGTACAGTAACACACAGGCCCGAATCTGTTCATGGCCGTCACTCCTTCTCCCCTCCCTACAGGCCTACCATGTCGTTTATCCTTCCGAGGTGAATGAATTGGTACCAGATAAATTTGGATAGAAGAAACAGCAATAACTTAGTGAAGAGTGATGAAGTCACTGTATAAACCAAGTTCGCATTCAAGCACGTCAAAGTGAACAAGAATGCGGAGTCGCATATCGCCGTAAGGGGTTGATGAACTCAAAGCTTGTCCTATCTAAAAAGTAATTATGGACAGAATTAGGGCGAATGTATTTAATTATGCAAATGTTGAATGTCATGAAATGCTTAAATGAATCCAATTTCAGGTTATTGCTATTATATCCGTATTCTTTCTGATTACTGCTATACTAGTATTCTGTTTGAAAACTCATCCTGGTCTACGAATATCTGAAATTTCCAGCGTTTTTAATTCATCACGAGAAGTTCGTGCCGCAAGTCACTACAGATATCGACCTACAACGGTGTCTGTAGATAAGACGAATTCAAAAGCTCATCCTGGATTCATGGTTAACTTTCCCTTCAATACAAGTTTTCAGAAAAAGCTTAGATGTTTGTTTTCTCGAGATCCTATTGAGAAGTCATTATTGATGTTTGTAAGCAATTATTCGAATAGTACGAAGAGATTTGACAATACTAACTGATCTTAACAGCAAGTAAAAGTTCTGAAAGCTGAAGTTATACTAGTGACTGTAATAATTTGCCAGCTTTTTCTTGAAAGCGTCGCGTGGTATAAGGGGTCGTGCAACACTGAGGTCGGTAGAAGTGGTCCGAGTGATTCGCAGATTTTTATACCGTATGCGCGGATACGAGTCTGGCCTAAAGTTAACATTTTATCTATCAGGGCCAGAATAATCTGGGATATTGAAGTAAGCAGCATTAACTTAGTAACAGACTTTATTCTATAGATCACTTCCCATCCAAACACCGCTATAATGCCTAGGCAAAAAATAGATGTTGCATCTCCAAATTGAGACAGATCACGTCAATGCTTATTCCTATCCTGGAGGATTAATATTCTGATTTTTATGAGTATCGATTTTGCATTTTTGCTGCTAACTCGATATCATTAATTTATTTGTTTTCACTCCTGAAAATATACTGGCCAGATTGATCTAAGTCACATTTCCACAGAAACTTTCACAGCTTTCAAGGTTTGGGTCCGTTATGAATATCTCGAATCAAAAAATCTTCAGATAACAATCATTCTCTTCTTATTTATTAGCATGACGTAGTGAATTTGTCCAATATTTCCAATGGCAATGATTAGCTGAAGAGTTTGGGTACACATAGCTCAGTGATAAGAGGTGCTGATGTGACGCGCAGACTTGATTTAGTCTACACTAGATCGCGCCCGTCGCAATCCTACCATCTCTTCGGTGTCGCTATTGATTTGTTCCGGGCTAATTTCAGAATCATAAGCAGCACAGAATTTGCACAGATCATCCACCTCAACTTATGGCTCATACAGTACTTTTACACCTAATCATCTTTACGATATCAAGTCAAAGCCAATTACATAAGAGCATATCATAGGAACTGTTGATTTCCAACAAGAATCGTTCTATTATGACTAATAATAATCAATGAATATTATGATAAATAGATCTAATCAATCAATCGATATCGTATGATTATGAATAGTGAAATCACGTTGCGTTTTCAGATGGTTGAGACTTTGTGTAATATGTGGTTTACGATAGAAATTCTGGTGAGATTTATATGTTGCCCATCACGAATCGAATATTTAAAAGTGAGGAAGTTTTCGTTTTCATTCCCTTCTTAGCATAATGTTACCATAAATCGATAACTAACCTAATGAAACTCAATCAATTACCTCATCTCATATTCAGGCACCGGTGAATTTGATTGATATTGTTGCTACTGTTACATTTTATATAGATGTTCTAATTAATACATTTGGTGCATCAGCTGATTTGGAATTCTTCTCGATCATTAGGATAATGCGATTATTCAAACTTACACATCATAACAGCGGGTTGAAAATACTTATGCATACATTCAGGTAACAATTATACTTCTTAATATATTCATATTTAAATAAAATTTTCTAAATAGTATATTGATTTTTCCTCAAAATATTTGAAATCTTCACACCATTCATAGTTGGTACCACATATTAAGAACATTATAACTCTACATGTAAAACTTCTAAGAAAACTTAAGTGAAAAGTTGGTATTTTGCATAATGAGGTTTATCCGGAAGCATCGAAGCGCAATGAAAATCGTGCTCTCATAAACATATTTGAAACTTTGACCTCATCTCTTAAAGGATCACCATCATTATAAAACAACATCAATAGGTCTAAATTGTATTAAATACATCACATTTCTCTTTTGTGGTTCTGTGGCACTCACACAAATTCACTTATTTCCTAGCTCAATATATCCTCTTTCTGTTTGCTTATTAGTCATAGTAACTCAATCCTAGGTTCCTTTCACAAATAGCGCCTCATTGGCCCTCGTAAATATTTGGTTTGAAATTCACATGTTTACAATTACCACCGACTGATCATCAATAATACGAAGAGTTCAGTACGAATAAGACGTTGCTCAAAATCATTTTTATTAACTGAATGGCTCAATGATCTCAGTCCAATTAATATTCCTTGTAATTTATCCAATACATTCAGTGAGTATCTCGCAAACTTTTTTGACTTATGAAAGTGATTTAGAGCATCTGCGAAGGAGCTTATGCTACTTGTATTTTTTCTTGTGCTTGGAGTAGTTGTTTTCGCTTCATTGGTTTATTATGCCGAACGGGTGGAACCAAATCCAGACAATGAATTCCAGAGCATACCGATTGGATTGTGGTGGGCGGTGAGTCAAACAACCAGTCGCTTAATAATTATTTACATCTTAGTTTTTTAAAGTGTTTTTCAAACATAATGCGATTATATATCAGCATTTACAACTTCCTCATAGTGTTTTCATGTATTCATCAAAAACGTGCTTTGTAATGGGAATCCCAACTGTGGTGTTTCTCACGTTCCCATATCTGAAGGGAGTACTATACCACTCAGCTGACAATTGGCCAACTTCATTATTCTAAAATATGCCACAATTTTTCTACATACATCATTGAAGAGATTTATAGATTGTGACAATGACCACCATTGGTTATGGTGACATCACTCCGCACACCTATCTGGGACGGCTGATTGGATCTATATGTGCACTAGCTGGTGTTCTCACCATAGCCTTACCAGTACCAGTAAGTAATTTCTGCTTCTGGTTATTGCAAAAAGGAAAGCAATCAAAAAAAAAATGATTAAGACAATCGTTTAAGGTTATTGTCTCCAATTTTGCAATGTTCTACTCCCACACACAAGCGCGTTCGAAAATGCCAAAGAAGAGAAGGGGAGTGTTATCTGTTGACCAGGTGAAACAACAACCATACACTCATCGAGCGAATGGACCACGAAGACATGGCGGTGAAAATACACCACTGGTTCAGCGAAGTATTAATAACCACAGCAGTCCCCCTCATACTGTTATCTAATATGATTATCACATTGTACTAATATACGGGTTTGTAGACATCATATTATCATACCTCATCGAATGCACCAAGTCGACATAACATGACAAAACCAAAGAACTAGGAAAATTGATAATCAACAAGATTTTCGTCAGAAAAACAAGCAATATATAGAGATGAGGAGATGGTACACACACACACACACACACAACAAATGGTAAGGAATATCTAGAAACCACTACATTGGTAAAATGCCGCTGAAGGTTAGAAAGCAGCTGAAGCATTTATTTGTAAACTTCAGTGTTCCACACAACAACCACTCTTAACATTTAATTATGAATGAAATTCTACGAGCTTATTTTAGCGGTGTATCTTACCCACATTTCACCAACGAAGTTATTTTAAGCATAATAACGAGCTCTTCAGACGCAAGGACCAGATACCAATACCTAATATTTTTCGGATAAAACAATTCCATAAAACTCGTAGACGCATCTTTATGAAAACGAATATCCACATGGCACTTTTTTGTGATGTGCTTGAGTATTGATGTGATATAAGTGACTATATGACACATGATAAATGTTTATCATTATTTATTGTCAACGTCTCCACATCGACGGACCAACAAAAACAATAAACATTGCGCTAACCAAAACGTAAAAAGTTATGAGACATTGGAGTTAAGTGTCTTAATGCCAAAAATTGGAAATAGTAAACAAGACTTTCAAAACATAGCTTCTGTTTGATTTAAGAAAAAAAAACGACGTAATCCAAAATCATACGAAAAACACCTGATAGAAAAAATATAACTCCAATCAATAAAACCAGTGCGCCAGAAAATTCAGACGCAGATGTGATTTATAAAAAATAGAAAGTCGCAGAACTCTCTCAGTACTGTCATCACAGCAATTCAGCTACTCCGTTAGAGCCCCGAATGGCAATAAAGAAACCTGGTCAAACAGCAAAATCAAGATCTCACTCACCGTATTGTTGCCTACTCTTTCTCCATTGATTCCTCGTCGGGTTGAATGCTTTCTTCCTCTCCCATCGCATCGTCGTCTTCGTTGTTCTCAGGAACCCCCTCATGTTCAGTGCTCTTCTCTTGCAATTCAGTCAATTCCGGACTTTTTTCATGATCATTCTCATCACCACTGTGTGAGAAACTGCGATCACGGCGACGTCTCGTTGAACTTCTTTCTTTCGAATCGCTATCCTGTTGGTCATTAACGCCAGCAATATTCTGCTCGTGGTCACGATCGTCGTCAACGCTATTCTCCAATTCACGCTCCAATTCCTTTTGTCTGAGTTCCATAAGGCCTCAAATTTAATCAAATTAATACACAAACTTTACAAAGAGTAGTGCAACATCAAGTAATTAAGATAGTCGGTCAGTAACAAAAGACAACAAAGAGTAGTGTAAAACAACTATTTGCCAATACTTCCACCAAAAGCAATATAATAATAGGACCAGCATGCGTATTGTTATAATCTATCTTACTGAGTAATGCACCACCCATTTTTTGTCATGGTATCATAGTAGTGTTCCAACGGTGAATGAAAGCAGAAGGCTGTTGCTAAGCCCTTTTTTACCATGACAGATTACTTTACTACCAATTCACTATTCTCTGAGGAATGCCAGGCTTGGCCAGGGACTCAAGTAGAATCGGAGTATACAGCACTAAGTCTGTGTGTCACTGTAGCCACTCATAACCTTATTATACGTTACTACGAAGCAACTTTGCTTATATGCAAATATTAAATGGCTATGCTACAGATACATCCTATTTCTTTGGTATTGTTGCAATATAACGATAAATCACTCATAATGTATAACCTTATATGCAACATATTAATACATTAAAAATATAATACATATATGCAATACTGAAAACAAATATTAGTAGTTAGTTTACCTTCTTGAGAAATAAGATGACATACCATCTATAGCCTTCTCAGATGCCTTGAGAAGTTCAAGAGAGCGCATAGAATGCTTAGCTGGAGCAAAGAAAATTGTTGGCTTTGTTTGCGTCTGAATAAAGTTGCGCAACAGTTTGTAATGCTCCTTCTTCGCCTCTGCCTAAACTTTACCAAGACATATACAGTTAACCAGATTTTCTCGTCAACCATAGAACTAAATGTTTATCAGTAATATTCATATTATGAACCCACGTATTGCATCAGTGCTTTCTTACGTTGCAACGAACGCAACTCTTTTTCTTGTTCGCGCCGTTCATCAAATAACTTTTGACGCTCAGCCATTATCTAAATCATTCTTTGATTACAATTCTACTAATATTATAATGATCTATTTCTCAAGAAAACAACCAATCGAAAATAGTGTTGTCAGAATCACCGATAAACAACCCTACAAACCTTTTCACGATCTTCTCGTTTTTTATCTTCAAGACGTTTTTCAACTTCCATTTGCTTCTCTGCCTGAATGTTTATATTTACATCGAATTTGAAGAGAGAAAGAAATAGTAAAAAAAACCTGAATTTTTTCAACATTCTGAATTTTTTTCTCGTCTTTTTGAAAACGAGAGAGCGTGCCCATGAGGAGGTTCGAGAACATTCGACGATTTCTAAAAACATCCTGTAGTTAAAATCATCTGGGTCAATATTCAGAAAACCTACTACCACAATCAGTAAGGTATTTCTTAATTTACTTGGTATACAACTCATAATCAAATCCCGTTATTATGAAACAGTAGAGAACGTATTTCTAAAATGTTAACCTGGTTGTAACTTCTTTGTTCTCAGTTTTATTCATTTCCTCAATTTTCTCCTCGCGGCTTTTCGTTTCAATTGATGGCATGACCACGGTCGAAGCTAACGTCCTATATTTCCGATTGCAGTTAAAATGAGACTTTTCATGAAGAATTTCTCACAATAGAATTACGACGAACTGCATTACCTCTTAGAGCGAGTGTCGCGTTCGTCGTCATCATCCATTTCGTCGTAATCCATACGTTGACGTTTATTGGGACGTTCATCACTGCGCACCATTCTGAAAAAATGTGTGTACAAAAATAGTTTAAGTAATGAAAAAGAAGAAGTAAAAGTAATACACATAACACTACTATGTTCTGACTAACTTCCTCAAAATTGAAGGCATATTCAATGAAGTTCTTTGGCTAATATAAATCTGTGCACGAATTACTTTTTAATAATCTAAAATTGAGACTCGAGATTACAGTCCTATATAACTCATAGACCAAATCAAATCGTCATACTAGCTGTCCATCGTACGGAGCAAGTACAAGTCTAAGATTTCTCCGATAATAACAACACTGCGAAAAAAGGAAAAAAAGCAAACTTTTGAGTGTGCAACCTACTCTATTCGACGTCTGTTAAAACCCATTGGTGAAGCATCACCGACCACACCCATTCGACTACTAGAACAGAGAAATTCAAAATGACTTGCAGAATAGCGCAGACAGACTGAACATACATAAGAGCACATTTAATTTGCAAACCTGCCATTAGGAAAGCGATCATTTCCAAAACCCTCCTGAGCGATCCGGCGCTTAATCCCAGCAATTCCACTGAAAATTTATTAGGAATTTAGCGCAGTTTAGTACTATGGAGAAATAGAAGAGAGTAATCACATACCCATCGTAATCCCTTCTACTGGTTCGCAGAGTAGCTATCGTGCTGTCAAGTTCGCGTAGTTTCTCTTGTACACGTGCGATGTCCTTGTTCAAAGAATCGGCCACAAACATTCGAAAACAAAAATCATAGTACCACACAACAACACTAATTTATAAACAATTCTACATGTCACAGATAAACAGTGAATAAAACACAAAAACCGTGAACTCAAATCAATGCTAGAAAATAAATACTTTATTACCCAAAACGATGATACCGGGACAAAGTAAACCAGAACAATTCATCGGGTTAAATAACCAAAAGTTCTCAAATAGTGATAAAAATGTGTAATATACACGGTAATACCATTCCAAATAAAAAAAAGCCCATAAATACATTCTATGCAAAATTCACAGGTTTAAATGGCTAATCTCATGAAACACGTAATGCTGCATTTTCGTTACAGCATTGAAATAATGAATGAGCTTTCCAGTCAATGAAGGTACTAAATGCTTGGCAATTGTACTTAAGTGTAAAATTAAAATATGGTACTAAAAAGAGCCAAGCCATAAGGCATCAACAATATCACCAGCCTTCAATGTCGTGCGATCTGAAGATCTGCTGGGCAATTTCAGAAGAACATTTGCACCAGAAAGACTCATGAGCCTGTTATCAAAAAACTGATTAACCCCGGAATTGACACATCCATTGAAACGATAAAAATAAAAAAATCGCGTGATAGAAAAAAGATCATACCTGGAGGAACTTTGGTTTCCAGTAGTAAACGCAAGTGGAATATTACATCCATGCTGGAGCCAAGCTCTTCGGTATTCAGGCCGAATGTCCAAAATTATATCCTCTGCAAGCTGAAATTCGAAACAAACATATTTCATTGGAAAAATAAAGCAATGGTAGAAATTATACAAAATAAAAAGTGTGGAGAGAGAGAAATTCCAATGTTCTTCTAGAAACATAATGAAATGGTGCAATGGAACACCAGTGAGCTCCAAATAAGCTATTGAAATTTCGATCGACAAATCCAACAAAAAAGTTCACATAAAAAGAAAGAGGGCACTCATTAACATACCACAACTTTGATCTGATGTTGAAAAATTTTAACGTGACCAGCAGCCTTTCTTAAAAGTGGTATTGCAAAAAGTTGAGCAGTTACCCAGCTTGAGACAGGATTGCCTGAAATAAACGCGTCATTTGCCCAACCAAGCAATATGTTTTGTAGTTGGATAATATAAGCTTGATACTGCAATCCCTGTTGCGTGGTGCGCCTACGCAATTGTGTACTGTGATATAGTGAAGATTGTTTATAAGCCTGGTCAATATAGCGACATGAGTAGACCATTCTCACCATATCAATGCTAGTTATATTAACCAGATTTCTCTGGTACTGATTTACCGAACCCGATGGGATGGCGGATCTGATTGGAATGGGAAGCAGCCGCTAAACTTATTAAAGCTTACATATCACTGCGGCACACATCTACTGTACAATTGAAAATGCATACTGCAACTATTTCAGCCTATTTACTACTACAAAATTATGAAATGTCGCACCTGGCAAAGCAAACACAAATTTCCTCTCCCCATCAATCACTCCTGTTGCAAATGTTGTAGGAAGACCTGGTTTCATCCACACACGACCGAAATGAACCTGAATCATTAATGTGCAAAGAAAAATGTACTGGAATTTTATCTGGTGTGTAGCGGCAAATCCATAGATCTAAACATTTCTCCAATAAGCAAAATTATAATTTAGTGATAATGTTGAGTGTTTACCAAAACAAAACGATTTTCACAGAAATAGTTTTTGAAAACTAGCTTCCTAAACAAACATTACACTTATAAACAAGTAATAGAATTTGCTCACAAAATAATTGAATCGAAGTAGTGTGATTTTATGGAAGAAAGTAGTTTATGTAAAATATTAAGCAAATTAATATTGCGTTAACATAATATTTCTATTTATTTTTTCTATTTTTCATATTTCTACGTGTTTTGTGATGTCATACCTCAAATCCGAAATCGTTCATGAGAACATTTTTCATAAGATCCTTTTCACCCATGCTAACACCTCCAGATGTGACAAGGACATGAGCGTAACGAAATGACACACTAATCGCTTCCGCAAGACACTCACGTCTAGAATAAAAAAGTATTTCCAACAAATTTCAGTGCGGTGAATATGTGTCTAGTGAAAAATTTACGTTCTACTCATATCATGATAAACTACATACTTCATTGAAAATAATAGTTATGTTTGAAAAAAAAATACATAGACACACTTGTCTGCAGCAATTCCAGCATCGATGGCCTTGAACCCCATTGAGCTAAACAACGCGATCAGTTGTGGACGGTTCGTATCACGAATATGACCAAACGGAACTTCCTCGGCCGTGCATTCGGCAAGCTTAACGAGAAATAACATTAGCACTTAGCCACACTACCTATTATTATCTGCACTGAACAAAACAATCTACTTGCCTCGTTACCCGTAGATAAAACACAGACTTTTGGTCTTCGATATATAAGAACTGAGCGCCTCCCAGTACCAGCAAGAATTCCAATCTCAGCTGATCCAAGCAAGCAGCCACAATCCAACAAAAGATCGCCTTTGCTGATATCACTTCCTGGTTTCCTGGAAATATTAGGGTCGGAATAAATCTATATTTATAACAAATTATTCCCTAGAAGTATCAAGGACTACGAATCTACAATTTAGTGCAAAAAAGAAACTAACCGAATGTCTTGACCAGGAATCACAACACTATCAATAGTAATGATGAGTTCTTCGTCACCCTAAACAAGCACATTGGTATTTTGTCCTGCTGCAAAAAAAGAAGATCAAGAGTACAAATGATAATAACGCAAATTTGTCCATTAAATTATACTCACATCATGTTCAATTAATCTCGTATTCTCCACCATTACAACAGCATCGGCTCCATTTGGAACCGGAGCACCAGTACTAATGCGAACGCATTCACCAGTTGACACAGTTCCCAAGAATGGCGATCCGGCAGTGGAGCATCCAATGACCTTCCGACAGGATACCGAGTCCGCAGCTTAGATTTACACAATTTTAAACAAAAAAATGTCATATTGCACAAGAATAAATTCCACATTGATATACACATAGAGATGAGACACAGATACGTCTTGAAACACCACTAACATAGAACCGCATATCCGTCCTTAACTGATGTTCTCACCTCCGGAACATCAAAGTGTGCAACAATGCGTTCGGCGAGTACTTGCCCTGAAACAAACAACCCATAAGCTTGATCTGCTTTTACGGCAGTGAAATTATATGAATTGCAAATTAAATCTCACACTATATGATGAATACGAAATCAATTTTATAACATATAAGAAATGTATGGCATTTAAGAATTCCTTTCATCTATTACATGAAAATGATCGCCTATTTACCGAAGATTTTGTAATCACATTGCTTTAAAATAAACTACGTCCTTGTATATTAACATCTCTTTACATACACCACAAAGGGTAAATTGTTATAAGATTCCCTTCGACCATCGCGTGAAAAGGGCATTCCTAAATAAATCGCTTCATGTAGCTATAGTGGAACATGGTAATAAATATGAATACGCAAAGAGCAAAAAAGAATTTCAATGACTCAAATAACCCTTTCACTATGTACATAAGTGCTGTAAAGGCCTCATAAATGGCTGCCTAACCATAATTACACTGTTACAACCTCACCTCATCTAATTTTTATGTCTAACTCGTTATATTATCACTATCATAATGTCTGAATAAAGTTCAATCATCCAAATTGAAAGTAACATATACTTCTTCCATCTTTTTGAAAAAAAAAGGAAAATTTAAAACCAATATACTGATCGGCTTGAAAGTGTTGTTGATATAGAGAGGTGAAATTAATCTATAAAGCTTTGAAATAGAGTTCACATGCATTATGTGTTCCTGTCATAAGAACATAATTTCTTACTTACTTACTACCCCTAACAGCAGCAAAATTACAATAATTATCGTTTCGCCGCTGAATTTTGCTGGTTTTCCTTTTTTTGTAAGTAGACCACGATATTTACACTTTTCGGAATCGAACCTAATTCTAGATTGTATCATAGGCAAATAAAGACGTCGAAAATAAATCAAAATAGCTGCGTTAAGTACAGAATTATTAGTATAGAAAGCAAACTGTTCATAGGGAAAAATATAGATGACTGCAATGAGTTGCCAAACTGCTTCATAAATGTAGAGAAAGTATACACTCACCAACTCTTACTGAAGTAATGGGAATATATTTCACACAAGTCGGAATAACAACTTTCTCCAACATAGCAAATACTTCTTCAACAGGCAATGCTGGCCATGTACTTTGTCGTGACCGGTTAATCACAGACTCTTTCGTATTCTCGTTCTCCATGTGTACCATCTAAAAACAGTAGGAATAGTTGGGTGAAGAAAATTACCTCTACTAGCGGCGTATTTGATGCAAAAAAGAAGAGGGTCCACCCATTTATGCAGAGCTATCATTTTAAAAAAGCTTTCATTACTATTAGATGTCTATGTGGGGCGCATGTTGTAGTGTTTGAAATGCCTGGATCAAGTTCACGACGGTCGCTCCGAGGCCTGTCACACCCGCCATCTGAGGTCGGTAAAATAATTCCAGAGAAATCTGGGTAAGAAAAACAGTATTGAACTGGTAAAGGAATGTCCATTCGAGTTACTACATCGCATTAAGCAACGTCGCATCCATTCACCACGAAATCACGTTGAACACAAATGCGTAGGCGTATCCCGCAACAAAGATTGGTCAACCCCAAAGCTTATGTTAGATTAGATGTGCATATGTAAAAAACTCGCACATCTCCCCCGATCCACTAAATTTGTGATGCAGGAAGCAACAATTATGTTCGAAATCATGTTTCATTGAATCCCGAATAATTGGTAAGAATTTCTATTCTCAATTACCAAACAGTGATTTTGAATCACTCTCCTATAGAACGCTATTATGCAAAGGCAAAACTTGTTCGAAAATAGAACCCTCTAAACTGGACGTTCCACAGAAAGTAAACCTTAGTCACAATACAAACAAAATGGTCATGCACTATGATATAATTCCAAAGTATAAAGTACAAAGCGTTATAGGAGAATAAAACTAGGATACAGACGACCAAGCAGTACTATTACCACACGTAAAATTAAGCGCAAAAATCTGACCTATTGGTTCGAGTTCGTTAAGCCTTCAATAGAACAACGCAATAAGCCCAAAAAAGTGAAACAGTATAACGCACCATAGTCACTTCTGCCATATTTAATGGTGGCTAGTCCTCCTTTAAGTCACGTCACGCTGTGCAGTAACATCCAGTTATTTGTGACTGCAACCAAAAAACATTTAGAGCAATCGGGAGAATATTTAAACGAATTCAGAAAGAGCCCTATCCAATTGGTTGTAATATTTTACGAAGACACAAATACAAACAAAACCAAATTTACTATAAAAAATGTCAGCACTAGAGCGATGTACACAACTACAACTAAGTAACAAAAACCGACCAGTTCCTCATCAAAACGACAGCGTTGATCTCACGTGTGAATAGCCACGACAGAAGAAATCAAATCTGTTACGCGACCGCCAATTGCCTGCGTATTTCCCTTAACTAAATATCACCTAAATAGAGCGTGAAAACTTATGTTCAAATGAGTTACTAGAATTCAATCATTTGTAAATCTAACTGTAATCAAATTGGATGTGAAACTGTAATTAAGCTTTAGGTTTGACTTGTTTAACGTACGTTTCCTATAATTTTTGATTTGTAAAACCTGGTTTAATAGTCACTATTGTGTCGGACCTCACAAACTGTTTATGACTCTGTCGTGGATAATTGGTGTTCCTAGGTTATTAATATATCTGCATGAAACCTAGCTAAGAATATGTAGCAATTCTTGCTACTTTCCATCCATTCACCAATAATAAACCACCTCTCAATATAATGATAATGATGATCCTACATATCATACATACATATCATTCATAACATTCTGATAGAATCAAAGTATAAAAGTGCTTTAGCCCTTCAACTTTACTTGATTCCTTCACCAGACTGGTCTTCACTCTGTCTCTACTTCCACTTCTCCACTCTATTGCTGGACCTCATCACATTTCTGCTCTTCCATCGACTCTCCATTACCTCTCCTTACTCTCTCTCAGGAAAGGACTCTTTCTTCTACAAATGTTTTGTATTCGTATCGCCATCGATACGATATTTTCTATTCATTCTATTTTATAATAAAGGTTTATTACTCAAGTTTGAGGTAAATCACCCAACTTTGGGATAAACCATACGGCGACCAAACCCGAGCCAACATAGAATATACTTATCAAGAATTGCCACCGCTTTGAAGAAATGAAGTAAGCAAAGTAGGCAAATGAAGTAATAAGTGTTACCGAACCTATATGTTCATATAGGTCGGTAACTGCATCCTGAAGACTTGACGAATGTTGCTAGTAGGATGGCTAAGTACTTCAGAAAAATAATGACTACTCTAGCATATGGGATCACGCCTTAGTACCTGCACACTGGCATCTACCGTGCAGTCGGTAGAACAGAAAGAAAACCGGTGGCAGACTACCAACTTCGGCCCAAATGCGGTCGCTCCACGAGGACGAAAATCAGGAATAACAACATGCGGCAACTAGACGACAATGCACTTCTCATTTGAGATGTAGGGAAATTTTCGTTACCAATTGTCGAGAGCATTGGCTTTGTCATACATCCATCTATGCTCACCTAGTTACTTCATATGATATTCCATCCGTTTCTCGTCATTCTTTATATACAGCTTCAATTTCTAGAAAAGATCAACGTCACCAACTGCTACTTACCGACTTGTACAGCTAATGAGAACAAACAGATTTGTTCTATAACACATTGGAGGACATTATTCGCTAAGGAGTGTGGTTTTAATTTTGTTGTTGGCGACTTAAGGTTAGGAGCAACCGATTAAAATGAATAAAGGATAGAGAAATTGTGAATAGTAAAAAAAAACGAGAATGGAAATGACTCAATAGGGCTTCTAGTCCGTAACATATTTCTTCTAACTTTTTTTTTCGAGAATGCGGTACATCGCTGATGGGTATGGAAGCCTCTTGAGGGCACGACAGATGCGGAATTCGATCATATTTTCAGACACAGAAAATGGTACCTCTTTGATACAGCAGTGATACCTGTATTCTGTACCAAAGCAGGTCACCGGATCGGGGGTTTTCTTGCGAGAATCGGACTCGGTCCCCAGCAACAAAAGAACTGTTTTTGCTTAAGGGAGATAAAACAGGTTGGATATGAAGAAGATATCCTCAATATCATGGTTCACATATGACTTGCAAAAACTGAATCGAAATGAACTCCGTAATTGTTTTTAACTGTTGAATTAACTCTACAAGCTATTCACGAAATTTATACTTTTACATATGTCGGAGATCGTGGAGGGGATCACAATCAATAGGACAACAAAGTTTGAAAAAAGAATCCTGCTTGTGGATTGTATTCAGTTCATGACAGTTCATGTTATCGTCTATGAAACATACGCGAATGTGTGGGATATAAGAGCTCCTTTCTCCTAGGGCGCCATCCATTCTATAGATTGTTTGGTTACTTTCCATAATTCAAAATTTCCTGATGTTGTTTATCATTTTAATCATTTTTACTATTTGCATTACCTCATAAGTTCTTGTGCTGACATAGAGGTTAACTAATTCCCCAGGTTTAAGGTATAGGATGACTCCTGGAAGTTTCACGTAGGAATTTCAAGTCTATCTGTTTCATGATTCCGACTTCAGTATTCCTACTGCTACACACAATCCTGCTCTATACAAATGACTGCTATTGATATTCCAATCTACGCTCACAATATCTTCAAAGATGTGTTCGACAAAATGATATTATGTCGGCAAAGCTGCTCACTGCGTCTGACGGGAATACGACACTCAGGTTTCTGAAATGCATTTTATCTTCCAGATCCAGGAGGGTATGCATCGATAACGGAAAACAGATAGCTCATTATCATAAGAACGGATGAATGAAGAATGACAAAAAGTATCGTGGACTTCAAAAGGATGTAAGCGTACCTCTTCGATGACCACCTAAATGATTTGCTAGT
>KN716166.1:104206-131552 GCA_000816705.1 Dictyocaulus viviparus
GTCAGCGTTTTTGTCTGCAACTAATATTTCGTGTGTTTTCAAATTTTGTTCTACAATAGTGTGACGTCACAACGTTCTTACTACCATATTGATATGCACATATTGAGGCTGTTTATCTTGTTCATTTACTGTGCGGCTTAAATAAATAATGATGTAACATACTTCAAATCAATTATAGTAACAAGTAATTTAATAGTGTATAATTATTATAGCTGAATTAAAATAAAACAAATGAATGTATAGGCTTCATATTGGCTTAAATTCACAATATGTTCATCCATTATAGCATTTTACTAACTGTTTACACAAATACTGATATGACGTGAGGTGAGAGTTAAAAATTGGAAATTGTCCAAAAATTAAGGAATATTTGATTGTTCGTAATTGTATTTTTGTTTTATTATGATGTTATAATGCCTTTAACGATGCTGAATTAACCCCAAAGCTTAGAACCTTAGGCAAGACTCGAACCCGCATTTACAGATATCCGGTTTGCCGTGCTTATCCATTACACCTACCAATGCCCGGGTTCGAGTCCCGCCTGAGGTTTCAAGTTTTGTTGCTATTTCAGTATCATTGGAGGTATTTGAATGTTACCAAGATTTTCATCAAATTCAGTGCTATCTATTGAGGTTTTCATTTTTGAGGAATAAATAATTACATTCGAAAAGTTTTTCAGAAATTTGAAATGTTCCGTAGTGTGAAGGAGATTCTTGTTTTTTTTTACTAATAAGCTAGGATGAAATGATGAGGATATCGTTAGAAGCTAGAAAAGTTCAAACAACAAATCTTTTATGTTGGCTCGAGTTTGGTAACCGTATGGTTTCTCCCAAATTTGACTGATGTACCTCAAATTTTAATAAATTATCCTTCATTAAATACAAAGAAAACAAACAAGACATTATGTATGAGAAGTGTAGAGAGTCAGCAAGATGGAGAAGCGTTGAATAAATGAATGAGGAAAGAAAAGAGAAACCTAAGGGAAGAGGTTACGTATTTGTATAAACCTAGCTAATTGGTATGATATGTATCATTGTATATGTATCATCAATCGATATCGTTGGCTGAATACTTTTCGTCACGAATTCAATAAATTTCGTACCTAACCTCAATTAACCTCATCAAACCTCATGAATGATATGAAAACCCTCTAATAGGAAACTATCCTTAAACTTTCAAACAAAATGCACATTTTATAAAAAAAATTTCAATGATTTTAAAGTACAACACAGTTTTCGTATCTACTAAAATCCCTTAGTAGATCCATTTTATATTAGATTTGATGAAAAAAAATCCACCCATTGACTAAAACAAATCAGCTTGAACAACGTGTCACTTCCTCATTTTACGACCTTGTTAGTATATTTCGTCATCGATGACGTCATTGATAATAATGAAGGGGTCGTTTGTGTATGTCGACTATGTCGATACGATACCTCAAGCGATACGTTGTCGTTATTAGATGATTTTGATCGGATGATTTATGGGTTACGGTAACCGTACGGCATAGATTGATGTCGTTAAAAAAATTATATAGATATTTTCGTTTAGATAAATTCTATGGAGTATGACTGGTTCCACTTCACTACTCGAGTTTTATTCACTGGCAGTGCATTCTTTGTGCTTGTTGTTATTGTTGTTGTTGTTGTTGTTGATGATGGCGGTCGCTTGTGCGCATTTTACATCGCCAAAATGTCGCTGCTTTATGCGCTCCGTCGCCACTCCCTTCTACCCACTACGCCTGCCTCTCGAAGCCGACGATTCAACATTCTCCTCATTTTCCTCAACATTTAGAACCATACATAATTTTGCGCTATACTTTTGAAAAACTACTTCACTTAACTAATCATTACACATTGTCATCACTTATTAGGTTTTAAAATTACTCATTTTGGCATTTTTTTAAAATGTAATACTCCATCAAACATTTACCGTAATTTCTTGAAGAAACAATATAAATCAATCGATAATCACATGTATATATACACATGTATGTACATGAATATATATATATATATATGTATATATGCAAAAGTATAGCTATGTGTATAGGTGTATGTTGATATATTTGTTTTTTATGTGGATTTTATCCGCCTAAAATTCCCTCAATAGAGTGCAAAATATATAGGTGGGTCTGACTTAACCATAGTAAAAAAAATAAATCCTCCAATGATTGATTGTTTACTAAAAATAACAAGTAATCCGTAAACAACTATCGTACACCGGCTATTATTCGACGATTTGATGTTTTTTACCTCTCCCTTATCCCTCATCTTTTCTTATATTCCTTAAACCTCACGAGGTCATTCTACTGTAAAAACTTTTTCTTTATAAATCAATGAAGATTTTCATATCGATTTAGTATATATTATGAAAATGATAAATAATCTGCTAGCAGATTAATGCGATCTCCCGCTGATCATTTCTTTGTACTACGAATTGGTTTGGACAAGAACGATTTGAATGGAGAAATTCTGAGTCATTGTTAACTGTGACCTCAGTGTTAGACTCATTTTGTTTTGACCATCTGCCACAATTCAATTCAATATATCACTCGTTATGGATAATTTTGAAAAATATATTTTTACGAATCATATAGAAAATACGAAAAAATTCATTTAAATTAAAACTATGAGTCAATAAATTATGCGTTATTTCATACTTAAAAACTAATTTTCAATTCATTAAGAAACCTTTCTTAATGATCTATGATGATTGAGTACTGAGGAACATATAGCTTCAATCCAGTTAACGAACAGCCGAAGCAGTACTGTGAGGCGGATAAACCTAATGAGTTAGGTTTTTGTCACTCATTAAATTCTATCTAGGTTACTGAAGCTGGCTTATATGAGTCAAAATCCTAGCTTTGACTGGTTTTATTCTTGCCTAATCTTCTTCTGTTTTGCACAATTCTATCTACTTATTCAATTCGAAGGTGTCGTTCTTCCGATATACACTAAAATAGACCTCAGACCCACTCCTTCCTCTCCCTCGTACGAGTTCCGCATCCTCAACATTATCTTTTTCGACGTTATATTCGGATACATAATGTCACCTTTTATACTTATATAATTTATCATATAATTAGCTTGATCACACATTTAATTGCTTGTTGATCGACATCATAATTTTACTCCTATTTAAATTAATTACCTTTCTGATCTCTTTTTTTTTAACACCACGTTGATGAACAACAAATATCACACTCAATTTATACCCTCACTTACTTTTCTTTTGTACTCAATAAGTTATTAAGAAAAAGCATCTATGATACCTTAGATCTAAGATCATGAGGCAAAAAAAAACACCTAAAAATTCCTTGGCACAAATAAAAACAAGAAAATTTGCACTCACATTCAATTGCTGACTATTTCTTCAATATAACAGCTGGAAAGAAAAAAAAAGATTGATTAATCGTGAGGGAGGAAAACATAGCCGGCCGGTTTTCTTCTTTCCGTCCTATATCCTCTTTCCCGCAATTTTGTAGCGTACCAATACCAACACCAATTATTGTCATCATTATGGAGTTACCGATGTGGGATAGAGGAAGACGTGGGTGGAATGGAAAGAGTACTGTGTCGACGTCTACGACAAACTGACTTTTGAAGTATTTCTGGATTCAACAACGTGTGGGGATTGCGCGCTCCATTGCTAAAAACTGACCTACTCTCAATAAACATTATGTTTGTGTCGAAATAATTGGTTTAAGTCTGTCGTAAAGTGAAATCTCTCATGTATAAAAATTATATCGTGATAATTCATCGTCTCAGAGACATTTGGAGAAGAAGGTTTTTACTTAGACGGCAATTAGAAGAAGCTTATAGATCCCTTATATTGATCCTTATAAGTCTAATTATTAACTCAACTAGTGTATAAATTAAATACCTCCTTTCCATTTTGTGCATCATTTCGGGAGGTTGTTACTAGGTTAGCTTTGATTTCATCATCATCATCATTTTTCTCTTTTCCTCCATAAGTTTTCCTCATATTCAACGTTTCAGATTGTTGTATACTTTTCCTATAGAACGATTTTCATATATTTATGTTCATCTTCTTATTGTCATGGACAGCAAAATGTTGTACGCAGATTTACTTCAGCTGTCGTTGGTCAATCAAT
Source organism: Dictyocaulus viviparus (assembly GCA_000816705.1). Taxonomy (NCBI): domain Eukaryota; kingdom Metazoa; phylum Nematoda; class Chromadorea; order Rhabditida; family Metastrongylidae; genus Dictyocaulus; species Dictyocaulus viviparus. The sequence goes on from KN716166.1 coordinate 108,324, forward strand.
TGTAGTCAATCGTTGACGAAGTTGAAACTCAGCTTAAATGTTAAAGCTGTCCCGAAATCCTGTTGCTCGATGAATCGACTAGAGGACACGCATAAATTAAGGAATTTATGCTATCGAGGATAAATGAAATTTGTACTAAGTCGTTTTATTGATGTTTCCGTTTTATCCTACTAGTACTGCAGTAAATTAATGACATGACTTATTGACCTCAACGTTTGTTCTGCGAGTTAACGAGAGGTTCTACTCGTAATCGATGAGTTAGCCGGAGGTTTTATTTAATGATGACGTACGATTTTGGTAGCCATTGATTGAATCGTAATGTGATTGAAGAGTTCTCTCACAATTGTGGTAATGCGCTACCGCGAACCGGATTCCAATCTTCCTGATAAATTCAAGGTTATATAATCCGTTTGGGAAACAATCGACGATACTCATCGTTACGAACGTTAATGTCAGACGTTTTTCTTCTTAATTTTTCTCAAACGTTTTTCTCCTTGATTTTCCTCAATGTCACTCTTCCCATCGGCGTTAGTTAGGTACTTTTCCTTTTGCAACGTTAATGAAAATTTCTTCATTTCAACGTCAAATAAAACTATTCTAGACAATTTTTCATATTATAAAGTTCAGAAAATATTTTTTGATATCATACTTGTTTTTTTTTTCGTTGAGTTCGATTTTTTTTCTCTGCTGTCAAAATGCTTTCATTTTTCCTCACAAGATCATTACTAAGGATCCTTTTCGATGTTTCTTGCTGAGGCTCATAATAAAGATATGAATGAGGTGAATAAAATGAGGAAAGTTAGTTATTATTTGAAATAATGACAATATAATGTTGATAGAACAGCTTACATCTAATTGCGATATTATTTTTTTCGCCTACCTCAGTTAATATATTTTGTTTATCCGATTTAAGTGCATGATTTGAAAAAAAAAACGAACATTGAAGAAAGTATAGTGGTATTTTCCAAAAGTAATACCGAAGTTGTGAGTTAGATGAGAGTTAAATTCATTCTCTTAAACTCAAGCAACTGAAAGCACAGCCAGCCCTAGGAAAACGAAAAGTATCCTCCGACCTGTACCTCCACAGCTGATTGAATAGAGGAAATTCAAAGCGAAGTAATCTTGAGGAGGTTATCTTATCTCGAAACACAGTGTCTCATCAATTTTTTATCATTATTTCATCAGCTTGCAACGATAGAATAATGCTTCTTACGATTACAATTATTGCTTTATTGTTTTTCTTTCGAACGATACGCCCTTCGTACAATTGACGTATACTGTTTTTAATGGAACAGGATTTTGTAATGTATATGAATATGAACGAGTGTTGTTGTCGATGAATGATGTTTGACAAACAATTTACCGTCGGCAAATTCAAGTGTATTGTCCGATTGTGTTGTTGAATATGTTCATCTTCATAACTGACATAGAACAAAGACATTGAATGATTAACTGATAAATTTGATCGTATGATGAACATCAACATCATCTACATCGACATCAACAAGTATACGTTGAATTCTTGCGTCGTATCACTTTGTAATCGGAAATGTTTTAAAAAAAAAAACGCATCTCAACATTTTATACATAATGAGTCCATGTTTTTCATACTTTTTACGTCCGTCCAAGGTATTTCAGGATGTCTTTTCAAAAAGCTTTACCTCTGAGTGATACTTATTATTGGTAAGGTATAGAGTGAGGTAGAAAGACTATTTTTTTTTCAATGACTGTCTTTCTATTGACCTTCTGAAATGTCGGTCGATTCGATATCGCTCATAGTTAGGTAATGAGGTTAACAAAAGAATAATAGAGAACAATCGTACTTAGTGAAGATCTATTTGCTTTAACAGCATTCATTGAGTCTCATTCATACGTCCTGAAAGCTTAAAAAGAAGCTTAATTGTATGCGATGCTGCATAATTAACTGACGGTAATATATAATTTACAGCTAAATAACCTATGAATTTTTATATTTTGATAGTTTCATAACTTGTTCAACTATGGTATCTGAAAATCTAATCGTTCTGGTATTATTTTTTTTTTTGCACGTCATGTTAAGATGAGAATGAGGAATTTAGTCAGAAAAATTACCTCAGTGAGAAACATGTCAGTCATTTTTATTTTGTAACTTTCCAATGAGTTATAATGCTTACAAATATGGAGAAGATTCGTTCCAAATCCTAAAGGGATTCTTTTAGAAAAAGAAGAAGCCAAAAATTATGCAAATTCATTGTAATTTTCACGATATGACGTCATATTGAGGGCAGGCTACGAATCATTCAGGAAATTCACTTAATACTTACCGAGATTACATTTCATCTATGCTTAGTATTACATATCTGAACTTGATTATATAATTTAAGCTGAAAATGCTTCTTCTTCAGCTTCTTCATTCGTTATTCTAATTATTATCAGTTGGTATTATGACGTGAATGACGAATATTGAACCGGTTCATCGTGAAGATGTATGTGGCTTATATTTTTAGATGGGACGACATTCAGTTGCAAGCAGACCAAGAGTCAATGAATAAAGATTAATGACAAACCTTGTTGCTAATCAAGCCTAGCTGGCTTATGCATTTGTCTCTTGTCGGGCTTCGTCGTGATGAAATCATGGAAATGACTTGATTTTTGATAAGCCTCACGACTTTTTGTATAAGTTATTTCACCTGCGAGTAGGTATTGCTTCTCAGTTGACGATGTTGATGATCGGTGTGAAAACGGTTTAAGTGGTGACTTGGTTTTGAGCAACCCTCATCAATCTATTGTACGGTTATTACTTCATATAATTTTAGTACCAATTCACTGAGTTATATGAGGCTGAACCCTCGGACGGAATCAAAATAGAATGTAATTCTTCGTTATTAAAATGGGTCACTTGAATACGTATGGCTGGAGGGTGTGTGGATTATATCTTGTTCAGTACCTGATCATATTCTAAACGAATTGATCAAAACTGGTACTTTTGGGTGCATGCAGATCCTTTTCCGGATCTTAAAAACGGATTTGTATTTGTTCTTAAAAAAGAAAAAGCATCATCAAAGAAAAAAAATGTAATCTGATGCTAGACGTCATCGTGGTGTTTTGGAGAACAACGTCGAGAAAATTATAACTCATAACTCAGCTTTTCGATGACAATGATAAAAATGAGTACATGGTTAATATTGTTTATAATGAAGAGAGTATTCACGAAGAGTCAATGAACAGAGGGTACGTTTTATCACTCATTATTTTTGTTAACGTAATTTTCTATTCATTGATAGACATTTTTGTTTCTTTTGTAGATTTCCTTATTAAGAATATTTTTGATGATGATTAATATTTAATCTACTAAATCCCTCAACACCGTGTGATTCAAATGAATGAGGAATATATGAAAATTTGAGAGAAGAAATTAACGTATGAAAGAAAAAGCTTTGATGGAATATAGAAGAAAACGATGAGGGAAGAATAAAGCGGAAAGAATATCAGGATAAAAGAAGATAAGATAATCTCCGAAGTTAATCTACGTATTCGTCTTTATCGTGGTATGATAACGGTGATTTATCGTCTCCATTGAGGTTTGAGATCACTGATCTCTATTGAGTTCGTATTGTTTACACTCTGAGGTTATTCTGTTACCGATCTTAGTATCATGATGGATAGCTTTGTTAGCCTGCTCGGGTGCGCGATACAACCTCTTACAGATAAAAATATTACTAAATATATATTTATTTATTCGTAAAGTTGTTTTTTATATGTGTGTTTGATAGTGATGGAGTTCGGAGTAAAGAGAGTCCTATCGCGTTAATGAGTTACTAGGTTTTTCTTCCTCAACGTAGTACTTCATGTATTTTTTTTCCCTCAATCTTATTGTCATCAAAGCTTCTAGCTTGATTTCAGTGTAAAATATCGATGAGAGAATTTTTCTTAGCTGCCTCGCATTCCATACGAGTAAAAAGTTCGTAAATATTTCATATTGATTTATTTACCTTTTTTTTTTCCTCTGACCAAGTATGACAGGTTATAGAGATAACTTTGAGGAAGTGCTAACTATGAGGAAGTACTCATAGCATAACCACTTCGAAACTATAAAGTATAAATGACGAATTGAGTGAAAATTAGTACTAACGAGACGATGAAAATAGGTTATTGGTAGTGCAGTCGGTAGTAATGAAGACCGGAAAATCTGTAAAGAGGAGTTCGAGTTGCGACTGGAGCTGCACGTTTTGTGATTGACTCAACATTTTCGTGAATTCATAAGTGTTTGCTTTTCTATTGCAGAGGTTTGTTGAGGAAAATATTAGTTTATGTAATTACTTTTTATTACAATAAATAATTTTTTTCTTGTATAACAGAAAAAAAGGTCTCAATACAAAGTTCATTTTTTAATCTTTTCATCATCAGAGCAGGTTTTGTTTTTTGTCTTCTACAATAATCTTCACTAGTTAAAATAATTTGAAACCGGTCTTACATTACGTGAATTCTCAGTTGAGTTATCGATTTTTCTCATGAATATACGAGGTAAGCAACCTCATAACTGCCTCAACCTCATATGTTCAGACTCGAAATCTAACAGGCAAATTGTGTATATGATTAATGTTTACATTTTAATCGCTGACAATATGTCGTTTATTAATTTGCTACTGAAATGAGTTTCGAAGAGTTATAGGCAAATGAGGTAGCGTTAGCTTGTTTTAAAAATTAAAAACGTAATAAAATTAGACAAAACAGAAATAAAGGCGTTCAAAAATTGAATTTTTTGACAACAGTTGTTTATTTTATTCCGATAACCTTATGAATACATTTACAATAAACATTTTGTTTACACATTGGGTGTTTACATCGCATTGGGCTATCGTGTAGAGTAGGGTAAACATACGGTAAACAATTTTGAAAAGTCGATTCGATTTTTTTTCGGATCGAAAAGCTATGAATTCATTGAAAAATGTTCCTCATCGAATTGTTTCTTTAAAAACAACAAAATTTTCATAATAAATTACCTAGCAATGTCACTTTTTTCTTTCCTCACTCAATTTTAGTCATGCTTTTTTGATCACTCTCTTCCTCTTTCGACCTCGCAACTCATATTTGTATTATAAGTCAAAAAATCGATATTCTATGATAGAAATTATCGTTTGTTTATTCACACCTTTTCATCTCTTGACGATTTCATTACTGTTCAGAACTCAGTTTGAGTTCGTCAAACAGATATTTTTATAAAATAAAATATAAAATATAAGGTAATTTTTTAAAATTTTCCCTTATAAGTTATAAAATATTAATCGATAAGAATTTGTGTCGATAAAATGAAGCTGAATGTTTTTGAACTCATTTAACTCTCATGTTGTTCGATTTGTTTATTTAGATGTTGTTTGTTGTTTACAATGTGTTTCGATTTTTTTTTCTAATGAATATTTAAAAAATTAAGTGAATCTGATGAAAAACAAAAAAGTCCTAAATTTTTTTTTTCACAAACGTTGAAACTATTTTCGCCATCGTTATTGTTGTTGTTGTTTATATTTGTAAACAACGTGTTGTTATATTAAGATAAATAAGCTTATAAAGATTTTAGTAATTATTTTCCAAAAATGAATTAGTTTTGCACTTATGGGTGTATCCATTTGATCTGAGGCAAATTGAGGACGAAAGATGAGGTTTTTGCAATTAATTCAAAAGAGAAATCAATAAAAAATGAATAATAATAGTAATGAAAGAAAAAGTTGTAAGGATTATTTTTTTAATAAAAGTATTTATTTGCTATGTTTTTTAAATGGAAGTATTTTCGGCCATGACCCATAAAATGTTTACCTTTGGGATTTTTTTTTTACGTTTCATCTCCTCCTTAATTGGATCGGCGCACGATAGCCGTTTAAGACTCGACCGTCCAATAGCTGCTACCTTATAGAGGTTCTTCCCTCAATGTGTTGTAGAGTTACTACACTCTGTTGGTACGATTACGTTTGAGTACGCCTATGTCTATTTATTCAAAAAACAAATCATTAATAGAATGATCATGTGCCCTCATTGAGTTACGGTTATTAAAAATTTTTCTACGAAAACTGATGAAAATTGCACTACGAGTGAAAAAAAGTGACGATAGAAATTGAGTTTCATAAAATAATTGAGGGCAATCGTTGTTCAGTGATGGTGGTACCACAATAATATGCAAATTCAAAACGGTACGAACACAAGCTCACGGTCGCCTCGAGGCTTATCAAACCCACCGCATTGAACTCGTCATCTCTCTGAAGGCGGTAAATTGGTTTCAGAAAGATCTCTGAAGATAACTAACCTTGACTTGGTAAAAAATGATCAGCTCAAGTAATTCTATCAATCAATATCTCACTCGCATCCTCAACAACAAGAGGTTAAAGGCGTATACATAGACGCATTCCACAGGGATTGATCTACACCTATGATTATCTTATCAGTTAGTACGATTAGAAATTCTATATCAATCAATGTGAAAAATATGGCAGCAGATTTATAATTTACCGTTTCCTCACACTTTACGTTTTTTTTTAGATTGAGGGAAGGTTTTTTTTCCATACTATCAAAATTTGTCAGTATTTGTAAGTTTAAAATACAAATTAAGTGAACTTAAATATTTTTAAGCATCGAAAAAAGAAGAACTGTAAAATTAGTTGTCCTCAATGTATACACCCTCAATGAGTTACAGTCAATTATAAACGGAAAACTATAAAACTTACAAATCACAAAATAGAAAACAGCTAGTTCCTATAAAATTTCGGACATCGATCAATACCTATGGTTAAAACTGTCATGAAATTTATGCGGGAATTTAAATTTAAGAAAATAGGAAAAAAAGTCTTTGAAATTTCTTGGGAATTGACAGTGACGAAAGTAAAGCAGCGATTTTTTAAAACAATTACACTTTTCTTTCTTAGAATTAATTTTTTAATAAAAAAACCATTACAACGGATTTTTTCTCCTCCTTTTCTCCCTCCCTTAAGCGTTACGAGAAACCGGTCGCATTTTTATTGTTTTCATTTTTTTCCTTTGTTTATTTTTCTTCTCACTTTTTTCTGTATGAAAACAACTGCTTCTTTTTGTTTTCGTTCTTGTTTATCTTAATATTCTTCTAAACAACAAACATACATTTATATTGTTTTTTTTTCACAAATTTAGGCAAATCACTAAATTCATCAAACTTGTTCAAACGAGGCTTCTATTATCCTGAGCATCCTCATATATGACTCAATCCGCAGTCAATTTTTATAGATCAAATATTTTCCTGAAGGTTTTTATACGTGTATTTATATTAAAAAGATTTTGAAATGATATGTATTCTAGGTGAGCGAACGGATTTGTAGCGTATCAATAATTTAATGATTGTTCTGAATGTTGTTTGCTAGACTCAGGTCCGAGTATCGGATTGAGGTAGAAAGCTAAATATCTAATATTTAGTTTAGCACATTCCTGGATCATATGTAGTTGAAATGTAATGAAATCAATGTGACATTAGTAATAATTATAATCAATAAGGGCACAGTGACGAAGTGGTGGAAGTGTTATAGTGATACGCAGGCCCGAATCAGTTCGCGGCCACCCCACAGGCCTACCAAGCCCGCCATACCATCGGGGCCGGTAAATTGGTACCAGAGGAGTTTGGCTAAGGTAATTAGCATTGACTTTAATAAGAGTGACTGACTCATGGCACTGTATACACCAGGCTCGCATTCAACCACCTCCACGATATCAGGTTGCACACGAATGCGTAGGCGTCAATGCCGCCTCAAGGGTATGATCAACGCCAAAGCTTATCTTATCTTATTGATACTCTCATCAAAGCTTACAACTCATCATCATCATCTGTTCACTGCTTTTTTTCTCCGTTTTTTTATTCCTCTCTTCTTTCTGTTCGTTCGTTTTTAGTACTCATTGTTTACTCATACTCAATTCGCTCTGTTTATGTATTTGTTTTTAGATAACCTAAGAACTAAATGCCATTGTTTTTGAGATAATAATATTAATTAATATTGTATTATTACAGATTTCGAAAAAAAAATTATGCATAATTTAATTGTACCGGAACCGTTTTCGGATGAGATCATGGAAAAAGTGGCTAAAATGAGGTGAATTCTTGATTTCAATTCAAAAATAATACAATGAAAATTTAATAATTTTTTTAAAACTATTTTTAAGCGTTTAATATAATATATCTTTCTAAAATTATTATGGTGATCAATAGTTCCATTAGTGACGTCATTACAAAAGGAGTTAAGATTACCTTAATAATTACAACATAGTACTGTTTTGTTGACTGTTATAATTCCAGTAATAATTAGTGTCGCCTAGCACAAAGGTAGAGTAGCTATAGTAACACGCGGACTTGATACTGTATACGCGAGTTCGGATCCGTATCCAAGCCAACCAAACCTTCCATCCTCTGAAGGCTGGTTAATTGATACAGGAGTATTCTAGAGGGATAAACAGCATTGACATCGCATCACATTAGTCCTCTGGAGTCGTTTTCTAGAAAAATTTCATTCAAACATTCCCAGCATAACATCAAGACAAATGAGTAACGCATTTCCACAAAAAGGTAGAGGAAGAGGTAGAGGCTTATTCGTACCCTATTAGCTATAGAAATGTTATTAAACTATTTATGAAACAGTGTTTCATTTTATTTGATAAGCTTAAAAGCTAGAAAAAAAAACATGTTAGCTAATTTTTTGAGGTATATATCTTGTTATTGCAACTGAGGACAAATAAAACTCATATTTTTAATCAGTATTTTATTTTTTGTTGTTGTTCTAATTGTTATAATTTTATTTCTGTTATCAGAACAACACTTCTACTACCGTCATGTTTTGATTCACCGTTTTTTATTGCTCGATTTTTGCGGGCACATGGCGGAAATGAGGAAGAAGCTAGAAAACGAATGGAGGAATATTTCAGTCACAGGTAACAGAAGAAAGCTCACCATTGAACAGCTTCTTTTTCAGCGATTTTTTTTTCGCGTTCACAAGACGGAGGAACAGTGAAGAGTCTATTCTACTGTTCCTCATTTGAACAAAATAACATTTTCTCCTGGAGTCTCGTTGGTCATCGACAGAATCGATTGAGCTTCCGTTTTACTTATTTATTTCTTGATCTTGATTTTATTTTTTCTTACTGCTTTCGGATAGTGCTTTTTTTGCTGTAGGGATTCGTTGAGCATCATAATTTTTAACTAGCAACGTGAAAAGCTCCCAGGCAGATGGTCCTCGTGCTGTAGGCTTAATATTTAGTGGGATTCAAACGCTTACAGCTCGTGTCCGTCGACAATCAGTCATCTACGTCACGTATTCCAACCACCTAATCTTCGCTAGCTTAGCGTGCAGGGAAGGCTTCCTCACTGATCGTCGTCGTAAGTCTAAACCTTGAATTTTCCCTTTCACTTGCGTGAAACAGGAAACGCATATCATAAGCGTTTCATTGACGGGTTGAATCACAACTGATAAGCTTCCATCGTTCGTACGTAACATCTAAGTTTTCGATATAGGCATGTATTAATGCAGGAGGTAGTGAGGAGTCGATGACGTTATATCGGAGTTTTGCCTTAGATACTTTCTTCATTCAATACTTTGATACCGTGAAATATTCCATAAGCAGCTTCTTTTGATAAGCTGAGGTTTCCTGCTGTGTAGTTCATTATTTTGATCTGACAACAACCTTGACAACGTCATCGTGGTCCGATCCCGCACTAAATTCTACAATAGCTGTGACATTCTTCGTTTACGCGACTCCGCGACGTTTACGATCCAGCCGGCTAGAGACTCCTTTCGGGAGAGAGAAAGATGGTTGTATTAATAAACAAGTAAATAACCTATTTTTTACAAACAATAAACTAAATGATTGTTATTATTTATTTCAGACAAACATTGGGTTATTCTGAATGCAGTGATCTTGAAATTTTTACCGAATTCCCAATTGGAAAGGCCACATTCAAAGTATGTAAGCTTGATTATGTAAAATAAACTAGTGGTGATTTTTATAGCAAAAGCTTCCTTTGGTTCTAATACATCCCTAAGGATACTGAGTCAATCGCAAAACTTAGTACCTTACGGTCTCGCCTGAGGGATATTGTAAGAAAACCATCATCACCTATCATAATCCATAAAAGATAAACAAAAATTGTCTTGTTTTGTGATGTTTTCGTTCAACTTTCTTAGGTATTTTATTTTACGAAAGGATTTTGTCAGTTGGAAAAAAAAAACAGAAGAAAAAATTTAGTACTGCCGGAAATTTTTTCGTTTCAGAGATTTTGTATTTCATTAATTGATCGATCGATTCGTTCTGGTAACGTGCATGTTTTTATTCATAAAATGGAAGGAACCGACCTCAGAGAGGTTTTTTTTCTTCTTACATACTTTAAGTGATTTTGATCGGTGAGATAGCGACACTCAGGAAAAGACTGAGGTTCACTCTGGATTGAGTTCAAGATTGTAAATAAAAACCTCAATATTTAGATAATGAAAGTGATACCGTTATCTCATGTACTGCATTCATATTTTATGCTACATGAGGTATTTGGACGAGCCGTTGCCGAGACTGAAAAAAGAACTGGTAAGCTCATAATATTACTTCTTCTATTTATTATTTTATATAATTACTAGTATTAAAACTCATAGCTACTTTTATCTTTATAATGACGTCATAGTGAAGCTTTCATAAAGTAGAAACGAAAAATTTTTGTATTCTATTTTTTCTATAAAATATGATGGTCGGTTATGACGGTGTTCTTTTTTCCCTAATGGCGATGAGTTAATCGCAAAGCTCCGAACCATTGGCGGGATTCGAACTCGGATTTACAGATAATCTCCAATCTGGTTTAACTCAACGTCATCAGAGATGCGAAATAATTTAATTATTGAAATTCAAAAGTGCAGAAAGTTCAACTACGTTTCATTTTTTTGATCATGACCGTAATTCTTGACGTTTCTGACCTGATCGCACTACCTCACTGAAAGATTCTACGGTGTCACTCTAGCATTTTTTAACCTCATGTTGTATGATAGTAGTAAAATGGTGTATATTTGAGGTCGTCCATCGTCTGTTGTCACCATCCTCGATTTGAAAGGCTTAAATCTTACCGATTTTTTGAATCCGCTCTCCTCACCGGTACAACTCGCTCGACTTGTTGTGAAGATTTGGTCGGAATATTTCAGTGACAATGTTGGTTGTAGTTATACCATCTGTTTTTTAACTCGTTTTGACTCATCTCCTTTTTTTATCATATTTTCAATCAGAAATACTCGTAGTATTAGGAATATACTCTCTTTTGATATTATGCGTAATTCTTATTGTTTTTTTTCTATTTTCGAAAAGAATTTATTAATTTTTTGTACGATTTTTTTTCTAGCAAATGCTGTAAAAATACTTTTTTAATGTTTGTTTTTAGATGTGTAAATTATTGGTAATCAATCCGCCAGGTATCATATCGCTAATGTTCAAGGTGAGTTTTTTTCCTCATATTACCTCATATGTTTTAACAAGAGGATAAAATTTTCAGAAAATTTATTCTAAAATAGAATGCGTGAGAGGCTGTTAGGACTTTGTTGAGCTTCAACCTTATCTCAAACTTAAACATTTCAAAAAAAAAAGCGCTGAGGGGTGAAATTTGAGGGAAATAAAAAAAAATCCAAGTGATGTCATGTCAAGTCATCCAACGGTCATTGATGTACTCCAAGTACCGTAATCCATTGACTGAACAGTTTTTTCGTTATTTAAAAATCGATCGATATAAGTTAAACGCTGTTATATTCTACGGCTTTACGTTTTTCTCCATTATGACTTCTCCGTGCTATCAGTAGAATAAAAATAAGTGTTAAGTAAAAAAATTCATTAACTAAAAGAAAATCAATCGTGAAAAGACAACTATATTCCTTTTTCTAAGACCTCCTTGTTTTTTTTTCACTCATGAACTCTCCATTAAATACGTAAGCTCGTTAACAACTGCTTAATTATCTTAGTATCGAGAGAGAGGAGAGCTTAGAGAGAAAAAAAATGTACAAAATTACAGTACACCACAGTTAATTTCCATTTCCTTAAGTAATTTTAGTAGTTATTTGTTTTGTGCCTAAATAAAAAACGATTTTATTTACAGATCTCAAAATTCATAATGGATTCCCGTACTGCAAATCGTGTAGCATTTCTAAATGACGTCAGCGAACTTCATAACTACCTCGAACCTCATGTACGTTTGAGAAATTTTCTATAGTGTAGTCGATTGAACATAAGTTGTTTTTCGAAGTATCTCATAGAGGCGGTAATGTGTGTTCGTTCATAAAGTGAGGGCGCATAGCGCACTAGTAAGAGGTCCCACAATATCACATAGTTGGTAGAGTTCGCATTCACCTTCAGATCTACCATTCGTACCATGACTCCCATCGCTTACAAATGAGTTCCACAGAAATCTGTGAAGTACCTTGGATTGCTAGAAATTAATCGCCTCAAGTCATTGTAGAGGCTGGCGAGCATCCACTTTAACAATATCACATTGGAGGTGAATGCTTAAATAAATCCCACAGGAATGGATCAAATTCAAAGCCTATCCTAGACGAGTGACGTTTATAAAAACTCTTATGTTGATCAGTTTTGACGATGATGTACCGTAATGATAGACGCTCATGTTTTTTTATGCAAGCTTGAAAATTGCACTAAGCTATACCGTATTACCGAAGACCACCCACTTTTTGAGGAATCCTTAGTTAATCAGTTGCCATTCTTGGTGTCTCTTCTTACGAAGCGTTGAGGTGAAACGAATCGCTGATCAACAATGACATCGCTATTGCTTGAAGACAAATGTGGATCAGAGGGTTCCGCCATGCTGGATTGACTCTCACCTCTTTTATGTAAATATTTAGGTGGACTTATATCATAGGTCTATGGTATCTCAACGAAGAGAATCGATAATGCAGCTTCGTTTTGCAAATTCGTTTTTCTTTCTCAGCAGCTTTTTCTTTTTTGAAGCCGTAATTTTTGAAATTTCTTATTCACTTTTGTTCATAAATATTTTATAGGCAATACCGATGGAATACGGTGGTACATGGCGTGATGATTCAGGATATTCAAAACCACCTGAAGGCTGTACTCGACCACTTTTGCCAGTTACAAGCTCAGAGTATAGAGGGGTATGAGTAATTTTTAACGCTTTCTTACGTGAAGGTAATAGGATGAAACAGAATAAAACGATGACATCTTCTCTTATTTTGTGTCGAACCTCATCACAGTTGGCTGAGTAGGTGTTTCTGGATGTCGAATTTTTTTGCACCGCATGAGGTCGAACTCTACAGCAAAATCTTCACAGTTGATTAGGAGTTCTAAATTGGAATTATTGCTATGAAAAGTGAATATTTTTTTGATCCACGAAGCTGACGACCACTGTCATGATATTGACTGCCTGGAAACGTTCCAATGTAACTCTCTCATTTCTTCAATTAGCATTAAGCTAGTTACTCAACTTCGTCACTATGTTATAATCTAGAGATCAACCATTTAAGCACCTAAGCTTCATACACTCTACGATCAGTTTTCTAAATCAAATATAATAGATAAAGCTGAAGATCTTCTACCAAACGTTTTTTTCTTTTCAGAGTGATGACGTTTGGAGTGATTTCGGTATTTTGAAGCCTCCAGTCTATAAGACGCATAACATTAAAAGTCATCAGACATGTGAAATTGTAAAGTATGTTGTCCCATATCTATATCTCAGCATTATTGCATTATTCATGCGTTATTTTTGAGACATCACCTATAATATCACTTCCACGTTTGATTTGTTCCTCATTGTCTTCTTCTTTAACAACAGAAAATGTTCGAAATCTGGTCGACTCATCTGGAATTTCGCAATCAGTGGTGATATAGAATTTGAAATCGTTCGAATCGAAGCCGGAAAGGAACAACAAATTTGGCCAAAAATCACGCTGACAAGCTTGAAGGTGATTAAAAATGTCGGAAAAACAGACATACCATCTAAATTTTAATGGCCCAAGATGTTCTCTCAATTTAATGACGATATTTCAGTTGCCGGAATACGGTAGTGTGATAGTTCTGCCTGGCGAATACATTCTACGATTCCATAATCCGTCTACGACTTGGTTTCCAGTAAAAGTTTCTGGAGCCGCTGATATTAAACTGGAGTGATGTTGCTATCGATCGTTTTTATTCACTCATATCGATTTTTTTCTCAGAAACACACACTGTTTCTAGCTGTAATTTTATTATTTTCATTAAAAATCAATACTACAGAACATCCGGAAATATTTTCTTCATTGAACAATTTGAGTGTTTTGAGGATTCTGTACATTTCATATGAGGTGCTGTACCTTACTTGAAAAAATCTCTAAGACATATTAGTGTGTTATCGATTGATAACAATTTCTGTACAAAAATTTTCTGATCAGAAAATTCTAATCACTCAAAAAAATCGATAATTCTCTCTTTTTCTGCTGCCACTTTTTTCTTTAACTCTACTTATCTTCATAAGAGATTTATTTCTTCGAACTAATTATTTGTATAGCTACATGTAATTATCTTCGTATGATATATTTTGAATTTTTTTTCCTCACAGTACAATTTATGCTACAGTATTTTTTTAGCTGCTGAGTCAAATACAGTATTCATAATGTTAATGGATCTGCATTGTTCTTGTTTCTTACCAACAATAAATATTCTATATTGATTTCCTCGTTTCATGTGAAACGAAAATTCTGCCCATATATTTTCTTTAGCGATATTTTGTGACTCACAAAACATGTGACCTCAGACGAATTTTGAACTCGCTTCTGTAGACATGCAATCTGAGTGTTATCGATCGCTCTACTGAGGTCGTCAATTTACAATCACTCATTGTTTTGATTATTATTTTCAAGTGAAATCTGGAAAACAATTAAAATAACAAAGATGAAATACACATTGTCCTTCCTTTAGATACCTCGGAAGAGGTATTCGTACCTACGGAACTCGCTATGATATTATATTTCTACTGTTGAAATCGCATCAATAATTCAAAGTAATCTCATTTTTCCTCAAATTTGAACTTGATCATGAGACTAACTCATCATCTTTATATTGACGTTTTATAATTTTCTTGTTTTTATTAAATAAAAGAAAAAGATGAAAATGCTAGATTTTTCAGTGAAAACATCCATAAGCGTTTTCCTCAGAGTTATCATTTATCACTAACACATGTTTCTGTCAGGAATGGAGGATATTTACTGTAACGGATGAGTTATTGATTGTTTACAAAATGTGTACATACATTTAATGACTAATTTTTACATGTACCGAACGATGCTATAATTGTAAGCGAGATTTTTTTGCAAAATCCATTTGCATATTGAAAACAGGTTCCTCTTACTGATTAGGTTTTTGCACTACACTCAAGGAGAAGTGAACCTGATAACTCCCTCAGTCTAAGAATCACCTCAATAACCTGGAGCGTTACCATAGTAAAATGATTTATAGATTTAGATTTTATGATATAAAGCATTATACAACAATCATCAATGGATTACGGTATGTACACAACTAATCGATCGATATCATCTATATTCATTCTAATTATTTTTAGATTTCAACAAAATTAGACTATAAACTTCTTGCTCTTAAGATACTGATAACATCTTAGATTTCAATCACATTCTATATGTCACGTTTTTGAGTTGGTCACAAAACTGAGGTCATTCAATGAGACTCAAACACGAGCCTTACAAATGATGTGTCGTCAGCTTCTTATTTTGTGGATGACTCAAAAGTGTGGCATATCACTCATACTATTAGAACCTGTCTGTCTTAGTTATTAAAGAGGGAAATGAGGATATCTTATATGCGTTTGCCCGATATCGGGTTCGATTTAGAAAACAATCAAAACAACAAAAAGGATATACACATTGTCCTCGCTTCAGCTACCTCGTACAGAATAATGGATTACGGTACGATATCGTTCTTCTCATACCGTCGGCATGGATGGATTAGATTTAGGCTCAGGAGCTCTATACGATATCGTTCTTCTATACCGTTATCATTAAGTGATAATCAGATTTGATCTCAAGAACTCTTTTAAACTTCTATGATGAAAAGAAAACTCATTGATTATGGTTTGTTTATTTACGATAGTTGAAAAATAAAGATATTCTTTAAGTTGTTTATCGATCGTTACCGTACTTGTCGTTAATAATGATGAAGGTGAAGTTTCAATGAGTTTTTTTTTCTTACTATAATCATTCAAGTTTTCAGTAATGGTATAGTTCTTTCTATAATTAAAACCTGCTTGTATTTCTTATTATAGCAGAGATTGATGTAATTTAATTTAATTGTTATTAAAATACATTTGAATTTAATTGATGACGTGATGAAATTCTAGTTTGTGAAGAGATGTTCAATCAACGAATTCAATTCAATAAGCTAATAGAAGACGATAGATTGGAAAAAAAAAGAAAGAACATCTAGCTGTAAAATGAACGACGTCTTCATATTGTAGACGTCATCACCATCACCATCACCATCATCTTCATCATCATCATCATCATCATCATCATCATGACGAAGTAAAAAATAGTTTGTTTCACTTTCACGTTTGTCAATTAACATATTTCGAGTTCAGTGAGTTTTTTTTTCTACTCCAGAATCGTACGTAGTGAGTATAAAATTGTTGAGTCATTAGAGGAACATCTAGCATAGAAACTCAATTCCGGTTATGTATCGTCGTTCCATACTCATTCTATTGTTCGCCTACAGTATTTTTAGGTATTTCAGTTTCTCCTTTATATTAACATAGATTTACCTCATATTCGGTAATTTATTTTCTATTATATCATAATATACTCAACGAAACTCGATAATTTCCTCATTTCTTCTTTATTTTCAAGCGTGAAATAATTACGAAAACTATGTACCTCATTTACTCATTGAGATTAGTAAAATGATAAAGCGGATGAGTTAGTGATATCTATTTCCGGTTTATCAAAAAGGTACTTCATATTCCATAGCCTAAATATGTGTCGCTAAGATCATCAAAAAAATTTCATAAGTGACATAGCTTTCTAGTCCTCAGCCGAACTCGAACTCGAGTTACCAAACTCAATAGGTGATTCAAGCACTCTTGTAAAAACAGACACTTGCATTTTATTTGTACTTTTTTAATAAGCAATCACCATTTGCTAGAATTTGCCGTGTCATGCATCCTAACGCGTTAACGTGCGCTTAAAACTTAAGGGTCTAAAGTTTCAGGATACTAATTAGTAAGAAATGAGTCTTAACAATCATTTTAAGAAATATCAATTTGTGAAGTCGATGATCTTCTATAGCACATTACATACAACAGGTGAACTCGTCCAGTTGATCAAAACTGCACCAACTCGTGTCCACCATTCATGTCCGCAACACCTATCCGGCCCACCTAATCTTTCAGAACTTTTTTCTTCTTTTTCTTTTTTTCTAAAGCTTTTTTTGTAATAACACAAAGACAAATGTCCTCAATATGTAATTATTTGAAGCATTTCAGGATCGACGCAGCTTTTCCGTTCACACTTATGGACGGTAAGTCATTCATAATTTTACTTTTCATTGGCTTTTCAACCCGAAAACGTCTTATTTTCTACACTAATAAAAAATATAAACAGAGTTCAGTTTCACTCAACAACTTGCAGCAAACGACATCTAAGCCCTTTAGTGAAACCTCTATGTTTCGGACATTCTTTTAAGTGATCGTAACCGGTAAACCCGTAGCCAAAAGCATGACATTCAAGAAATACTTGCTCTAGATGGCTCGTCTTCATGTGCTGTAGAAGACCCTAAGATTTTTCATGCATTTCTTTCTTTTGCCGCTCATAGGTCAGAGCTAATTTATGATTCTGAAAATTGTTAGTAGATGCTGGAAAAATCCATGACGTTAACCACAGACATATTCACTCATCTCAGGTAGGTCACTACCGTACTTCATGATCACATCTGAACAGAGAGAATACGGTAATCTATGATAACACCTCATTTGAATATTCAATGTGAAGTGTTTAGATTTTCCAACATATGCACGAATGTTTATGGAAACCGATCCATTCTACTTCACCTCTTTTGCCTCCTTTCCCCCCTTTGCTACAGCAACGTTTCTACCAACATTTTCATACCCATCGGTATATTTGTTATTAACTTTCATCCTAATCACCATATCATCACATCAGCTATCTATTGATTTTTTCAGTACTTGAATTACATGAACTCTCGTCCAATTCAACGTACCGTTCATACTTATGAGAAAGGTTAAAGCTTTTTTTGCTAGTTTAAATACAAAAACATGACGTTAGTTTAAGGGTGAAATCTGAAAAGTGCTAAAAATTTGGTTATTACCACGCGCAAATCGTTACATTCTAGCAGTTCAATGATAACGTCTTGAACGTGTGCAGCATCTTTCAGTAGACCATCCAAGTGTAACCATCCAGATTGGCATTTGCTTCCTATTTCTCTCTTATCTGAGAGCAATTTCTTCACATAATAGTATAAATAACGATAAAAATAATAAGATAAGATAAGCTTGGGCGTTGATCAATTTCTGTTGCTGGATTATTCGTGTTCAGTGTGATACTGTAGAGATGGTTGAGTACGGTCCTGATCTATACAGAGACTTGAGTTGACCACTCCAATCAAGTCGTTGCTAGTTATCTCATCCAGATTTTTCTGGTACCGCTTTATCGACATCGAGGGGATAGCGGATTTGGTAGGTCGGGGGCGTGGATGCGAACATGGTTCCGGCTGCGTGTCATTGTCGCATCTCCATCACTGCGCCACATCGCTCTCAATAATATCAATAATAATAACAATAAGAACAATAATAATAGTGATTTTTACTTAATATTTCCTTATATATATCTTATATCGGGGGCACAGTGGCTCAGTGGGGGGGGCCGCAGTGACACGCAGGCCGATTCAGTTCGTGGCCGCCCCCTAGGCCTACCGAGCCCGCCATCCCTCTAAGGTCGGTAAATTGGTACCAGAGGAGTTTGGGTAAGATAACTGGCACTAACTTGGTGAAGAGTGGTCAACTCAAGTCATGTATAGACCAGGCACGCATTCAACCATATCACGTTGAACAAGAATGCGGGAGCGCTTCCCACCACAAGGGATTGATCAACGCCAACAATTATCTTATCTTATCTTATTTTCTTATAGAGTCCGGTCAAATCACCGACACAACAATTCATCAGTATTTTCCGTATGTACAAGCAAAATTGTTAAGCCGGAAGTTGTTCAACGCGAATGCTGCTCGTCAACGACACGCTATGAAAAAGAACAAAAGCTAGTGATTTTTTTTTCATTCAATTATGAATGTTTGAAAAAAAATTGACTGTAATAAAATGTTTTTTAAGTATTCATTGTTGAAAAGCCTACTATAATGACATATTCATTTGGATTAAGAAATTAAAATGAACATTTTTTCTTATTAATACATATTGCAAAGTGAATTTTAAAAAAATCAATAAACCCCTTCAACATATCAAATGAGTTGTTAATCACGAAGCTAAAAATGGATGACGACTACTGTTTTTCGAAACCATCTTCGTTGCCTCTTCTTCTCCTAGACCTCACCGTTCTCCCAAGGTTGAGAACATGGTATCGAAGAGATTTGATGGTGATATTATCAGCACTGAATTGGTAAGGAATGATCAGCTTATCTTGATCTTAAACCTCATCATTTTTCTAAGGTTGAGAACATGGTATCGAATAAATTTCAAAGTAATATTATCAGTACTGGCTTGATAAGGAACGGTCAGCTTATCCTGATGCTTGGATAGGGCTCGTATTCAGTCATCTTCACAACTTCACGTTGAACACGATTGTGTGGGCGAATCACACAACAACACAACTGATTGAACAATTTTGATTGAACAACGCCGAAGCCTATACTAGAAGGTTGGCAGGTATTGTGGGCTTGGACAAATTAGCGAACCTGGTTCGGCCTGCTCTATGCTTTTCCCACTATTGCATATAAGAATAAAAGATTTCCTTTAGTAATTTGATAAAGCGATAATTTAGTAGAGGATGCAGATTCATCGAGGTAATTCTGGTACTCATTTATTGACTCCTGACAAATAGAATGCTTCACCGGCTTGCACATTTACATCTTGAAGAACAAAATTACCATTAATCTAATTAGCATTATTAGTGTAATGATTCACAGCAAGTATTTCGACGTAATTCTAGAGTGACTCTATAAAAATAATAATAATTTTTAGAAAAATGAATGTGAATGTCAGCAAATCATAAAATCTGCGTATTCGATTATAAGAAGCTAGAAATCACTTGAGAATTGAATGATCACCAATTTAAATCATAGGTAGTGTAATCGGTAATACACCACATCGATAATCTATAAGATACGGGGTTCGAGTTTCGGTTGAGGCCGTGAGGTTACATGAAATTATACGACTTTAATCTTATACATTTGATAGAAAAACAATAAATAAAACATTATGAAAAGTAGCTTCATTTGAACATCTTCATTTTCACATCACTTTAATATTTGTTGTTTGGCGAACATGATGTTAAACACCATGACGAGCATTGAACGCTTTTTCAACGACAACGATAATCGTTATGCAGCTGGAACAAAAAAAATTCATTCCTATTACGGAAGACTTTTTGTAATGTGAAAATTATAGCGATGAAAAAAAACAAAACAGGATGAAGCTGAGGTCGTTGATCAAATGCGCTTCCAATCAGATGCGCTTCATACATTCAGCTTTGTTATGAATTTTGGAGGTGAGTAAATGTTGATGTGGTCAGAGCGATGATCTATAATAATCGATATCTATCAGTTCAATGTTTCTTATTCATCTAAAGGACGCTAATAGTGTTCATAAATCTTCATACCTCAAGCGGATGTCGAACTTGCATGTGCACTAGTGGCACATCTTCTCGAAACAAAGAGACTATTGAGTGCGTTCAAAATTCAGTTCTTGATAGTGCAATGAGTACCACACCATACCGGACATCCATAGGTTTGATTTGACCACGTAAGAAATAGAGCCGTTTAGTACTAGTGGGAACGATGTGACGCTTCTTCCAGTTGCACTAAGAAGCATATTAAAAAACTAAAAAACCAAATTAAAGGTACGATGGAACAAGATAAGCGTGGGCGTTGATCAATCCTTGTTACGAGATACGCCCACGCATTCGTACCGAACGTCATGTCGAAGACGTGAATGCGAGCCTCCTCCATACAGTGTGTTCAGCTGACCAATCTCCACCAAGTCATCGCTGTCTACCTTACCCAGATATTTCTGCGCAAATTCACCGGTTCCGGAAGGATCGCAGGATTGGTAGGCCTGATGGGCAGCCGCGATCGTGATTCGGGCTTGCGCATCACGGTAGCACCTCCACCACTGTACCTCGCATCCCTCTAATCATTATAGTAGATCAATTTACGATATAAAGTTAGGAATATGTACGATTGTCTGTTTCAGATAGCTATTTTTCTTAAGATTTTTTTTGTAGCAGATTTTTTCTAACTTTTATAAATGATGTTTATTTATTATGAAAAAATTTAATTATATAGAATTTTTTTCAGATAATTGAGATCGTATCGGGTAACAAAAAATAACTACGTATTAATTTTTTTTTTCAGCAAATAATAATTGAGCAGTGCATGAAATTTTTTTATCGATTAAGAAAAATTTTCAGCACTGAATTTTTTTAAGCTGTTTGTTTACGTAAAGGTGAGAGAAAAAAAGACGTAAACAAAAGATTTCATACTGTACAGATTTATTTTTATATGTTAATAAAAAAATTGATGGTTCTGAAACAGAGCGAGTAACAATATTGAGGCGCAGAAAGATAACAAAAAAAAAATTCTGAGAGGAAAAACTACCGCAGAGCACGGAGGGAAGTGAGGCAAAAAAAATCGCGTAAAACGTTCATTGTTGTCAAATTGATAGATGAGAGAAAAACAAACTATGCTCATCGCTAGAGAACTTTTTTTTCTATATCTCTCGTTTTCGTTATATTTTTATTAATTTTTTCAAATAAAAAATTATTGATTGAATGCTGAGCGAACTACAGTACACCTAGACCTTTATGAATCTTTTGAAGAAAAAAAAACCTAAAACATAACAAAATTTTTCATGTCCATTATCAGACAGGGTGATGGTCCAAGAAATTCCTTCGTTCGTTCGTTTCTTATGCAACCGTCGTTTATGGTTGATGGTCTACGTCATCGATGAAGAGAATGGCAGGACTTCTGTAGCAGCTGCACAAAGTCAACGACGAACACGTGCGTCTGTTATGCAAGCGGTAGCCTCGGAGCACAATTCGAGTACTCTTTGCATCCTCATGAATCTCATTCTGTAACTATTTCACTACATCTCAAAACCTCCCTTATATTATCAGAGTATTTATGCTTCGCATTCAAAGCTTATTCCTCCTCAAGATAAATTTCAAATTGCAAATTCCTCTTAGTGCTATGTGAGCGATCGTTTTTTTTTCAGTATATTTATTACGACGTAGTTGTCTTTGAACAGCTGAACGAACAATGCCGAATACATTTGCGCCGGTCGACCTCATTCACCTCACTTTTTGCTTCCGTTCTCCACAGTTTTTCATTAATAATAATTGATCGTATTCTATATGAAATATTTTATAAATGAAATAAAATCATATGTTAATAGTTTTTTCGAAGTTTTGTTTATTCTTCCGTTATTTATTAAACACTCCATTGTTTATTTATTTTGATCTTTATCATATTCTTTATCATAGCACGATCTACTATTGTTTTACTACGGTAGTTTTAAATGTGAAACATGTAGATCATCTTGATTTCTGTTCGAGCTTCAATTTTTCTTCTTAATAAGACTGCTATCCGGCTCTGGCTTGACGATAGACGAATATTAAGCTTAAATGAGATCAGAATATTATGAAAGCTTCTTAGACAAAGCCCATTCCATTAGTAACTTTTTCTCTGGTGAGAAGTTTGATCTTTTTTGTTGACATAGAGGTATTTGAGGTCTTTATAAAGGTAATAGAGGTTGAGGTTATAGGGAGCGAATTCATGGGAAACAATTGATTTTGACGTTTTGATTTATTGTAATTTCATTTAATGATGTTTATATTATTGTTGTTATGAAGATATAACAAAGTGACTATCACTTCGTGAGATGAGTAATGAGGTTGCAGACTCCGATTATTAAAATCGATATGACATATGGAACAAACTCAAATCTGAGGAGATAAAAAAAAAACAATTAGTTT
>KN716166.1:149554-168768 GCA_000816705.1 Dictyocaulus viviparus
TGTCATGAATGGAATTTCGAGATTGAGTGCTATCTTAAAATTTGAACGCCCAGTTTGAACGCTTTCCTCGCACTACTACG
This sequence comes from Dictyocaulus viviparus, assembly GCA_000816705.1. Classification (NCBI taxonomy): domain Eukaryota; kingdom Metazoa; phylum Nematoda; class Chromadorea; order Rhabditida; family Metastrongylidae; genus Dictyocaulus; species Dictyocaulus viviparus. The sequence continues at coordinate 149,635 of KN716166.1, forward strand.
ATTCAAGTCCTGAATTATTCTGCACATAATTCGGCACTTATTTTCGGCTTTTTGTAGAGTAGTATTCATCTTTGACGTGTAGGAGACGAGAGTAAGGAAGATAGCCAAGAAGATCAACACTGCGTTTGAGCTATGTAGAACTACCGACCGAACAGTAAGCCACTAAGAAAAGAGCTTCAACAAAGACGATGAAAGCCGTAAAATTCGACCTGCTTTTGATCGCCCAGTCATCATTGAGGAAGGCGGTATACACCATGAGCTAGAAGTGCATTCGGATGGCAGAAATTTGGAGCAGACATCACGTTTTATAAGTTTCGCAGAGTCAAAAAATTATCCTTTAAGCTTGGAACTAGGATGTTAACTGAGCTGACGGATCTTCGTAGCGAGGCAGCCAGTAGGTGTGACGCGCATTGTTCTCATAGTAAGCTCAGAAGTCAGTTACAGTGATGACTGACTGCGAAAGAGTACTGCCTGTGCGGCATCAAAAGGAGGTCGTTACGCGCACAGAGCGATCGTGTCCGATTCATTTAGGTAACACTTTGGTGTAGCCTATTTTATTCACGAGCCGTGGTGCTATAGCCGCATCGAAATGTCTGTTCCAAATTCCTCACATCCGGATACACATCCAGCTCATGGTGTATATCTCGTCTCCCTCAATGATTTCTGGGCGACCAAAAGCAGGTCGAATTTTACGGCTTACATCGTCTTTGTTGATGCTCTTTTCTCAGTGGCTTATTGTTCGGTCGGTAGTTCGGCATAGCTCGAACACAGTGTTGATCTCCTTGGCTATCTTCCTTACTCTCGTCTCCTACACATCAAACATAATTGAGCCTAACCGGCGTTGATCCACATTGGTTATCAATCAGTTCATGAACTTATAGTGCTTGTAACCTCCTATATAACTCGGCGAAATTGACTAGGACATTCACAAAGTATCGCAGTTTTCAGGTTAAAAATTTTTATTGAGTAGAGTTACTTAATTATTCAATTATTTATGATTATTGAATTTATGCTTTTCATTTGCAGTCGTTCAAACCCTGTTCTTCTCTTAATCATTTCTATCCGCTTTCATTTTAGCATTCATTTTTTAAATAAAAATTACTATAAATCAAATCAATTGAATTAAACATAAGGTACGGTAAAAGTTAATAACTTAAATATTTCTTAAAAACTTTAAAATCTATTTAAGGATGCCTCAATTACGTTCACCTCTTTCCGTCCCTCTCTCTCTCTCACTTTCTCGCTCTCTTTCCATCTTTTTCTCCCTCTTTTCCTTTATTTCTTTGTCTTTCGTTTGATCATAACATTTCATTTATAAATAAAAAACATTCGATTTTTTTTTCCTCCATTCATATTCATTCATTTACCGATTTCCTTTCACCAACGCATTTTTTTCTCTATATAAATATAATTTAATAATTTAATTATATATTTAATAGTTATCAATGAGTACTTGTGATGATAGCACTTCATCAACAATGACGACAAACGAATGTCAGCGTTATTTCGGCTACAGTAAGAGAATTCCACGAGGTACGGTAATTGACAATATCTTACAGTCATATGCTTGATCGATCAATTATGTAAATGAGAGTAAAACTTCATATTCAAATCTATCCATATAGATCAAATTGAAAACTATGTAGTCAAATCAATAGTTCTAATCGATAAAATCATCGAATTTCAGATGTGAAACGACATTGTGGAATGTGTAGACAACACGGTTTGGTTGTTGAAACACGTGGACATATTTGTCGATTTAAAAATTGTACTTGTGAAAAGGTACGTGAGAAAAATATTATTTTTGAAAAAAAAATTGGTAAATATTATCATACACAGTAAACGGATTCGCTTTTGTAACTCATTTCTCATACGACTCTTTACACTACCTCATTTCAACTCATTGAACACATATCAAAATCTTCACTCCTTATCATCATTCATCCACTTTCTATTCTATGTAAATATGAAATTTTCCAACTAATTAGCCTCTTGTTAAGCTCGTAACTAATAGAACTGATAAGTTCATATCATCAAACAACCTTTATACGGATGAGAAAAAAAATCAATTGCAAAGCTTGACATTTAAGCACTCGCGATGCTCTTATGGAATGATCATTGATCGACTATCCGCTTGATTATCCAGTAGCTTACAAAATCGCTTTACAAGTGAAGTGGTTGTAGAAGTTCTGTAGGTGCTTGAGCTTCATCGAACACAGAGTCCTTCAAGAAGATATTAGCTGGACTTTTTTTAAAAGCCATTAACACCTAAGGAACCTCATTACGTTGAGTCTCTAAGTGATTTTTTTGAGTTATCATCGATCAAGTTGAGCCTTTGAGTGACTTTTAAAGTGATTTTTTTTTCCATATTAAAAATATTTACTAATGATTTTAGTGTGTTCTTATTCGTCAAAGACGTTCAATTATGTCAACACAAATACGACTACGTAGACAACAAGATAAAAGATTTCAGGTAGAAATTTACGTCACAAAAATCTTAATTAATATAATATTGTTGTTGTCTTGTTTATTTTGTTTACTTCCTTGTTTATCAACAAATCCTAGAGATCAGCTATCAACTGATCCGCACTAATCAATCGATTTCCATTAAGACTATTGCCACCTCGTCGTCATTTTTTGTTAAGTTCTAAGTTTGTATTGGTTAATATAAAGTGATCATAGATTAGATTCACCAGTTTTCTACAATACGGATCAAAAATCTGACAAAATAAACGAGTGAAAAATGAGGAGTAGTGAGGGAGAAAGAAAAAAGGACGAGTTTTTTTCAGCGTACAACAAACGTATCAGAAGCTGACGTCATACCGTTAAATGGTTTTATTGAGTCAAATAATCGTGACGATACAAATTTATGCTATTTTTGTCAAAAATGTAAAAATCACGGATTTTTGATGTGGAAAAAGGTGGGCGTGTTTTTTTTTTCACCTATAATTCTAAAAATCATTTTTGAATTTTGATAAAGAAAATATCAAATAAAAATGTAATATAGATCTTATTATAGAGAAAAAAAAAGAAAATTTATGTAGTATCTCAATTACGGTAACAAAATTACACGTTTTGTTTTCAATTTAGTACGATTTTTTATTTATAAAAGAAATTCGTCATTAATACATAATGAGGTTATTTTTTTTTCCTCATGATGTTCATTACCGGCCTATTAACGATTATTTACTAATGACGGATTCTATTCTTAAAAATCATAGATCATCTTTAGATACTTTTCTTTCGGTATTTTTAATAAAAATAAGAAATTTCACTTTTGTAGATCATACAAACAATCCTTTGAGGTGTTCGTAATACAATTCCGCCCCCACATCAGATAGTCAAGCGTGATTCCGCAGTAGATCACAATCTACAGTACATTTCAAGTGAAAAAACTCGTTACAGTACTCGTAGAATAACGACCAATGACAATTTTTTCGTAAAACATCTCACATTTTTTGTTGTGTAGACATTTCGATCGATTTTTTATGTTCATGCATTTTACTCTTCAACTTCTTCTACAATAAATAAAAATATACGAAATCTGAAGCAATGAGTGATGGCATGTCACTAAGTTATATCGTCTAAATTTAAAGCATCCGATAGTGTAATCGTTAGTACAACAGACCAAAGATCTGTCGATGACGATGGTTCAAGTCGCGCTTGACGTCCCAAGTTTTGCGATTAATCACTCAGCATCATTCAGGATATAAGAAAAAATTCTGGAATAAATCAGAATATTAAACAGTTTCGACGACACTCAGTACTCGATGAAATATTTCAGGATCACAAAAAAAATTGTAATTTTGCAAATTGTCGATGTGAACAATGTGATCTAATCGATACGAGACGTGCACTCGATCGATATATTAAAAAATGTAAAGACATAAACACAGGTATCGATTATTGATTATCATACAAATCACAACGTTTTAGTGTTTGTAAAGAACTTTTGTTTTTTTTTTTTTTTTTTAGTAAAAATCGAACGACGACGTGTCGTCGTTGAACAATTCAGAAGAAATCGCCGCAGGCTATGATAATATTAATGATGTCATGACCATACCTGCATTACAAACATCACCCATTATGGAAACGGTAGGATTCATTGATGATATATTTATTGTTGATTTTATATTTCAAACGTTTATGTGTTAATATACTAAAAACGTGGAATTTTAAAAATCGAACAAGTTTATACTTTTAAAAATTAATATGAAAAAAAAGTATCTATTTGGAAATTAATATGCATTACGGCTAATATGTGCTTCCACCAAAATTCTCAATGAGGTTTAAGTTTCATAATTACTAGCAACAATTGCAATTTATTGATTGATCACCTCAACCTTGAGGTGTTATCTAGGCTGGAGCTTATCGACATCAATGTAGAGTATTTGATCATACCTTCAACTCACATAATATCCATTATCATTGTTAGATAAGAAAAGCTTTGGCGTTAATCTATCGTTTACGGTGGGATGCGCCGCCTACGCATTCGAGTTCAGCGTGTGATATCGTCAAGGTAGTTGAATGCTAGCGTGTTCCATGCGGCATCTTCAGTTGACCAATCTTCACCGAGTCAATGCTTTCTATCATAATCAGATTTCACTGCTACCAATTTACCGACGTCGGAGGAATGGCGAGCCTTATAGGCCCTTGAAGCGGTCGCGGATTTGATTCGTGATTGCGTATCACTCTGACATCTCTATCACTGCACAGCGCCCTCACATCAATATCGATGAAGATTTGTACTGCGATACGGAAGCATTTAATAAGTGATTTCAGTTACAGTTAATTAAGCTGATTGAGCAGCATCTAAAATAATATTCTATAGTTTTTATTAAAAGCATATCCATCCAATTCAATGACATCAATACTATCGATCATTGACTCATTGACAATATAATTATATTCCAATTGCCTCGATAACTTCTTCACACACAATGACACAATATCGCATAATTACCGCTAACGGCATAAATGGCGGGAGATGTTTAGCACAGTCTGTTTACTCAATTAGGCGATACACTGACCTATGAGAAATTTTGAACTACGGCCAAAAGTCTATGAAGGACTAGAATGTATAAACGTCATCTATTGAATTGAGTATCTTCAATCTGAGGAACAGTAATATACTCAGTTAAAAGGAAGCAAAACCAATAATAAGCGGAGTAGCAGCACTTAGACTGCGTTCTATCAAGTCTTTAAGGAAGAAAAAAACTTACAAAGTGATCAAATTATCTTATTTCTGATAAAAAATTATTTTCCAGATACCTTCGTTGAAATTACTAAGCGATGTAACACCACCAATCTCAACAATTGATGCAACTCAGCTGATGCTTCCAAACATAATACCGGCATTCTTTTCTGCACAATATTATTCTACCTCAAATATAACTCATACACCAATATCTTCACTTATGTATGGAACGTTCTTATCAAATCTTCCTAATGATTTTCACTTTACAAATATTTTCAATACATTTTCACCGTTTGAATTACAGCTGCTATTGGCTAGCAGTAAAGCATGTTCTGATACGGGTCTATGATTGTAATATTGAATCGAATTCATGATAAATATGTAACTCATCACAATTTGCATTTTAGTACTAGGGATTTGTATGCGTGAGTGACTGAGTGTGTGAGTGATCTTACGGGTGTTCATACGCTAAAATGAATATTTATATACGATGTGTGGCACACCACATTGAAAATTAGCTGGCTATTAGTATTTTTCTGCATTTTTTCGTACAAGAAGTACATTACGTCCAGGACAATCCTTGCAATTCTTGTTGAATCCATGCACACAGATTTTTAGACATATCGTACTATTTACAAACGCATTTCTATTGCAACAACACGGATACGGCAACGAGAAATCACTTACTTTTGAGGTCATCTCAAGGAGACAAATGCACAAATGAGGTATATATATTGAGGGAAAGTTCTTATAACTGTCTGGTATGAAAGTATCGGGACTGTACATTAACGAATACATTGACAAAAAAGGATAAGAAAATAAAATGCTACAATAAATGCTTTATTTTCTTATAAAACATTTGCATTTTTAACATATAGATTTTCACCTTCATTTAAATATCACAAATACACATAAAATTCATATTTTATGAAAATATTACAAAAAAAGTGTTACTGATCACAAAAATTTCCCGTACGAAAAATGCTCATCCAGTAGTGCTACACACTTGGCTGCACTATAAATTAACACTAATATGAGAAATAATCACATATAAAGCACATCTCTCTAAAAAACACGAGGATCAATATCACTGAGATATTTCATATATGAGTCTCTATGGATAATATTTGTGGCAGCTATTAATATTCGAAAATTGTTTTGTACCGCAAGTAGCCTTAATGCAGCAACTTCAGCATATGTAACTCCACCCAAGAAAAATACAAGAATAGCTTTCCGCATTCTATTGTCTGGACGACGATCGGCTGGAATGTAGCTATTTTCCTCTACCAAAACTCGCCCAAAAGTCTTTTTTAATTCATTTGTGTTCCATCCATGTACCATAGCATTGGCTACTACTTGACAAAATGGTGGAGTGAACGCTCCGGAAAAAACATAACTCATAGCCGAAGGGTTTCGCAGGTCCACTTCAGCGTCTTCTGATGTTGGAACAAGATTCAATCTTTTAATGAGAAATTGTAGTGTTGGCAAAGAGCCATCTTGTGCTGGAGAAGGCGGCGCCAGAGGCGAAGGACCTACGATAGGTCGAGGTTTTTCTATCAAAAGCCGCTTGGAACAGAGACTATGCAGTATTGGTAGATACTCGTAACCATAGCTACGAAGGAAATGTTCACGAAATGATTGGAAATACTTTCCAGGAAGTCCATTTTGTGACAAAGAAGCTAGGCAGGCTAAGGACAAAACTTGCCAAGAAGGGAGTTCGCGCAACATGCAGTCTTCAAGATATGAAATGACATCACCTATATTAGCTGTCCCAGCTACCAGCTCATGCTCAAATCTTAGACGTTCTCCCGCTCCAGCAGCGCTATTTTTTTCCAACAGCACCTCACAAGCACAAATATGCATTTCCAGCTGACGATGTTGAAGCTTTAATGATTTCAACTCATTAGAAACAAAATGTTTCATATCACGAACTTGATCAATTGATGCGCCTTTATTGAAATCCAATTGGATTTCTTTAGCTTTAGAACTAAGAAATGGAAAAACGCCTGTCATGTGCTTATTCCTTATTGAAGAAAATACACCATCATTGTTATCGAGAACATAGACTTTCGGCTTACTCGTTACTTCTTCCTGATTTGCTCTTGGTCTCATCTTCTCCTCTACTTCGGGTCCAAACGTAGTTTTTCCGCACCCAATGGTGAACACCTCGTGAAGCATGGCTTCATACGTTAAGCCAGTCATGAGTACAGTGGCTTGGTCAAGGGATCTGTCGAACATAAACAAATGACTTATTGGTTGATCTGGAGATGATCGTGGCTCTCCTCGTTCGACATAAACATGGTGCATGAGCTTCCAAAGTTTTTCCGTTTGTTCTCCTAAGCCATAAACTGTCGGTATGAGTCCATACAAAGACTGCAGTTGAAACAAAGCATTAGCCGACGAAAATAAGTCCTTTTGAACAGCAGTAACTGGCATTTCCATAGAAAATAGATCGTTTTCCAGCGAAATGAAAGAAATGCCTAATTCAAACGATTCAACTAGCCCGTACACTCCTTGTCGCTCCAATTCTCTTTCACATACAACCAAACGGCGATCTACCCAAATTGCTGCAATTTGCTTTTCCGAAGTGGCCCGAACATGTTGTGCCAGTAGTCGCGCCATATCCAAAGAGCTTCGAAGTAGATAGACACGACGAAACACACTTGAATCCCATGGGATGGCCGTATGAGAATCGAGTCGAAGAGGAATAACCCGCTGACAACCGTGTTTTTGAAGTAAACTCATAGATGCGATTCGATCTATAGGACGAAGTAGTGTAGCATCCACAATTAGATCCTTTGTTCCAGGTAGTGACTCTAAAAGATGGACCAGCTCGCGTCGAATCACTTCGCAAAGCAATCCTAGTGGTTGCTCGCATAAGTCGGTCATCTTCCTAAAATAGAACACGATTAAGAATAAATTAAAGCAATCTGGACATTTTCCCGTTCTTTTTTTTAGCAATGCAAGCAAAAACATTATGCCTCGTATATTTAATCAACTACTTCTTTGCCGGTTTAAAAACGTTTTTAATGCAACGGAGAGCTTTCAAAAGGAAATTATTGTTGCATTCATGACTTAAATGTTGACTTCAGACCATAGCTAAAGACTGAGAACCCAAAAAATAAAAGCATTCAAAAAGAATATGATTGTTGGTTTAAGACGTCTGCAAATGTTTGTAAGTACAATATATCAACATCATATATTAGGACGGAACCATACTTCACATAAATCAAATCATGCATGAAATAAAGTTGCAACAATATAACAACCAAACCTGAATTTCTGTCTAGTTTCCTATTAGATAAAAGCATTTGCGAAGTGGCACCCTAAAAGATTGTACAACGCACTGTCTATCTTCTCATTGAATTTAAACAATTTAAACAACTATTTCAAGTAACAACCAACACCTAATAAGCGATGGGTATTAATGCAGAAATACAGCCGAGGTTTGGCACGTAATAAGCAACCTACCAAAGAACTTTGCTTGGTAATAACATACAGGTGCGCAGTGAATCAAATATATAACTTGGAAAGCTCACCTTTCACTTTTTTGTGTAGAAAGAAACCTCAAGGTAATAGGAATGCTTTCGACATGTGAGAAATGTTGCTGGAAGTTAGAAACTAGTAGCTGATTTAAAAAGTCAAAGATAAAACAAATAGTTCGAATGTAACAAACACACTATTAATAAACTAGAAAATCAAATATATTAAATATCAAATATATTAAATATCAAATATACAATATTTGTTGACCAATAACCGAAGATATCCCAAACTGACGCAATAGTAGCTTATCCCCTTTCGTAATAATCTTTCTAAAGAAAATTTCCAGCAAAGCGCATTTTTTTTCCGTAATTTTGCGTACAGAAGTTTTTCGTCCATTTATGCGAAACACATTTTTCGCGCCAAAATTTATAATTCTAAAATTTATGCTTGGGCATTGGATTGCGGCTTCCCATCATTGGTGAGTTTTATGTGTTCTGTTTTGTCTTTCTTTTTTTTTATTTTGACATGTTGACTCTTATATCGTCTACTGGTGCAATCTATTATTGCGTAATTTTATGTAGTAAGATTTGAAATTACACAAATAGAGTTGTGCAACGGAGCACGTTTTTCTGGTCTTCCGAATTCTGGATACATTTAGTTCAATTACTTGGGAAGTCAGCACTTTACCAACCTAATGTCCTAAAAATCTACTTTAATTTTGTTCAACGAAAGTTCGTAGTCTATCCTTCGGCGATTTGACCCAATTTATGGAGTGTGACTTTATCGTCAGAATGTTTCGCTGAAATTAAACTTGTGGGAGGAGTTATCGTTGTCGTGATACGAGAGGCCCAGTCATGAAGCGGTAAATGTGTCTACTTTGTAGGAGGGTTGATAAGTGCCTTTGGTAATGACCTAGGACTCTAGTGTTGCTGTCTTACGGCCCTAGGAAAAAATGACGCCTAATGACTGAGGTATCAGTGAAATATAATCTGCACTACTTCTGGAACGACTCGTTAGTGTTGGTTATTCATTTCTTCAAGCTTCGGCGTTGTGCGTTCTTTTGTACTAAAGCATTTATTCCCATTGTATACGAACTTGTTAGATGCTATTAGATCTACTGTACAATTCACAGAAATATGTGAACTGTTCTTGTACTCACAATTTTTTTGTTGGTTGATATTTTCTAGGGTTTTAAATATAATATTTTTCATTCTTATTACCGAATTCGTTATCCTAGAGTTGGTGATAATTCGATTAAAGTTATAAAGTGGAAACGACTCAAACCTAGGAAAACGTAACTGTTCATGCGTTCTTGCATTAATTTAACTCAAATATGTATAGTTACTATTTTTATCCTGCAAGTTTGCTTTCAATACATTGAGTATAGTCAAATTAATTAGTTTTATTTTATAAAATTTTATTTAATTTAAGATGCTAGCTGAACCGGAAATTTGTGTTCAACCGCCCGATCCCTTACCTAATACTCGTCAGAATAACACCAGAAGAGCACAGGTGGTCAAGATTTTGGGTGAAGGTTTGTTTTCTTAATATTTCAACATTTAAACGTATACTCATATATAATTAGGATATCTGAATTTATCTCATTATTTTCAGGCGCTTTTGGTGAAGTGAAACTAGTCGTGGATCCTAGAAATCCCACATGCTGTGTTGCTTTGAAATGCATTGACTTGAGGAAGTTCCAGAATAATAGTGAAGCTCTTAACCAATTCAAAAAAGAGGTCATTTTTTGTGATTTTTCTAAAGTTGCCTAGACGTTATGTGTTTTATTTGAAAATTTTGTCAGCGTAGAATTTTCATTTTCACCTCATTGATGTATAGAACTCTTTTCCTATCCAAATCAATAAGATTGTAACATAATAGCTAGTATAATTCCAGGCATACCTTCAGCGATTGGTCTCCACGAAAGAATGCGATAATATCATTCGATACATAGGAATGCGTGTAGAGAGCGAAGACGGTTTGAACGAATTGCAGATATATTTGGAATATGCTGACGGAGGAGAACTTTTTGACCAAATCGGTGATTGGTTAATAACTGGTTATATGTGTACCTTTGTGGCTCTAGTTCGAGTACTCTTAGGGAAATATATCAACTTATGGTTTTTTCTTTTAAACATTAAAGTTGATTTTTTGGTATACGTATTGTATTTCACAGAACCCGATGTCGGAATGCCACCTGTGAAAGCTCAATTTTACTTTCGCCAACTTCTCCGTGGTCTTCGACATATTCATAGCATGGGTGTTGTGCATCGCGATATCAAGCCAGAAAATCTTCTATTGACTGGGCAGGGTGGGTTCGATTGTATGCTTTCAAAAATCGCTAGTACGCATGTACTTGATATGAAACATTGATCATACTGATTTAGATGTTTTGAAAATATCTGATTTTGGAATGGCAACAGTTTTTCGTCACAGTGGTCGCGAGAGAATGCTAAATGCGACTTGTGGAACACTGCCCTATGCATCACCTCAAGTCATCGGAGGATTTTATAAGTTTGTCAATTCTCCTAATTGTGTCCGATTTTTGCGTAGATTATAAGCCATAATTCTCATAGCAGATGAAGAATTGCAGTTTAACATTTTAAGGGCAGAACCAGTCGATATTTGGTCGTCGGGGGTGGTACTTGTTGCCATGTTGGCTGGAGAATTACCATGGGATTCTGCATCAAGGTATGTATCAAGGCTAATTTATCACAAGCATGTTCAATATCTTTTAATTTATTTTCAATTTGCTCTAGGGACTGTTTGGCTTATCAAGATTGGGTTGATGGCCAAGTTGTGTTGACAGAGAACAACCCTTGGAAAAAAATCGACAATTCTGCACTCTGTACGTTAATATGTTGTTTTTGTTTGATAAGTTACAATAAAAGTATCGTTTTTTTAATGCACGTATTGTTTAAGCTTTGATACGTGCTATGTTGACTGAAAAAGAGGATTTGCGGGCAACACTTCAAAGGGTCATGGAACACCCGTGGACTAATGCTGACTTCGGTGCAGTCTGAATATTTTCTGTATTTTAATTTACACTGTTGTATTTGATTAGTTACAATAAAAATATAGTTGTATTTTTGTTTTCAAACAACCCATTTTCAGTGAACAATAATGAGAGTGTTAGTGTTCCCGCTATAAAAAGACAGAAACTCTCAAACGATAAAGAGGATTGGTTTGTTTATTTTTTGTTTTTCCCTATATTCCTTTGGTATTACATGAATCCAGGAAACAATTTTTTGATTATTTCAGTCTTATATACTTGCTTTTTATGTAGCTATTTCCATTTTTGTTTAGTTATAAATTAGTGCAGTATTAGTGTGTAGTTGATTGACAGTTTTATTTTATTTTGTTTTTGGGTCGTATGTTTCTATTGATTGCAGCCCGGCAGCTTCACAACCTTCAACTTTCAAATGTTCAGCACCTGGTGGAAGTGGATATAATTCTTTTTCGCAACCTACTGAATCCCTGTTACTTAGCATTAGTCAAATTTCCCAGTGTTCAGATATAGTGAGCATTATGCTTATTTGTAGTACAATTAATAAACTAGTGAATGTTAATGTATTTTAGGATCCAATGGCAATGATGGTACGTCGTATGACTCGATTTTGTGTTACAATATGCGGTGCTGACCTTGTCACTCGCATAGTATCTGCTTGTGTGAACTTGGGATTTCTTCCCACCGAAAAAGCTAATAAGACGGTGAGATTAAACTTATGTTGAGGCTTTTCGAAACCTATCTTTATAGAATTTTAATTATTTATGTATTTCCAGCTTCTAATAACATATAGAGACATGTCGTTTGTCGTCACAATTTATGAGCTGCCATCTAAAGTTCTCGTTGACTGCAGGAGGTAAACTTGGTACACATGTCTTTTTATTTTTACGATAGTAACACAATCTATTAAGGTCGCGGGGAGATGGTCTGGAATTCAAACGTGCATTCCTACTTTTGAAAGCAAGTCTAACATCTATAATAAGTAAAGATGGTGAGTCATGGATGGAAAAACGGGGCCTCACATGCTCTCAGAACGCTGAAGTAGCCAGTTGGACAAAGTCACAGGCTCATTAAATCATGTGTTTATTGCTTCATAGCGAATCTAGATTCTTACTACTCTGCACTTTATTTATTTGCAGTTTCAACCAAGTCCAATTAACCATGGTTATGCCGAATATTTATTTAAAGATGTGGGAGCACTTGATGTGCATTGTATTGTTTTAAGAAGAACGTGGTCTTCATTCAAGGTTGTTAGCAAGGGCAGTCATGTTTAAAGCAATCCATAGTCAACATCAGTTTTGAAAATCTAAAAAGTACAATCATTTAAATCAGATGTGGTAGTGTATAGTGTCCACCACACAGTAACTGTAGGCAATTTGCTCATATTTGAACGTTGACTAATATTTCTTTTTTTTTGTCCGTATATTTTCATTGAATACTCAATAATAGTCGTGGAATGCGACAATAAAATATAAGGCTTTGTTCATTTATTCCATTTATTGTATGTACTTATTGATATTACGCTTGATAACGAGTCAATAGCTCTGTTCTTATGAGGAATTTGTTTTATAGGATTTATAAGTTATAATTTGTATTGCACGACGACCACTGTTTTATGAAGCCCCCTAGTCGTCGCGTGTATAATAATCTTTCCCCCCAGTGAATAACAATAGAAATAGGATGCTCGTTCCCGTTCGTTTAATCATAGCTTATTGCTAAATTTTGTGTAATTGTAATTGTGAAGAAATGGCGAGTTGTTATACAGTGTAGGTGGGAATTAATTCTTAACTGTCATATCATTATTATTTAATTCTGTTCTCACGCTGCAGTTTTGATAAATAAAGAATGTTCATTGAATCCTTCTTTTCATTGAAGAGTCATTTGTGTCTGAAACATAAAGGAATATTCGTCCATTGTGAAAAGGTCGAAGAAAGACGAAATCCTGAAGTGGACAAAGTTGTCCAAAATTTTTGTACATCAGCTCTTATTCATTGGGTAAGAGAAGTGTTTAGTAAGACAATACAAGATATCTCTACTACGCTGGTCTTTAATTGTGGAATGTCGTAAGCTCGGTGCATATGGTTAATTACGGATTGATCTGAATATTGTGGAAGACGGAGAGTTTTCACAAGATTTTTGTAGATAGTGTGCTTCAAATTTCACTGGCACTGGATTGTTAAAAATATTGCATTCCTGTTTTGAGCTTAACGCATTGCTCACATTGTGCACTAATTAGTATTTTGACTAGATCATAATAGTGAGGACATGCGTTATCAAGGTTGATAATGAAGCGGTGTGCAGCACTTATTGATTTGAATGGTACACTACACATTGAAGACATGGCAATACCAAATGCTACTGAAGCATTGGAACGTCTTCGTCTAATTCGGCCAGTGAAATTCGTGACAAATACAACAAAGGTGAGTTATATATGAGGAGGATTTAAAAGAGTTTATTCGAATAGGCGTAGCCCAACTCTTCAATTTAGTCAATTTTTCATATTTGTTTCCATTGAATAAAATATCGTTTCGTCTATTGAATTTATACGCTTGTGTGAAGTGTTATAGCCTTTATTCACCTGGATCACGTGGAGTTTCGTTCATCAGCGGCAAATGTGAGCAAGTGTCATTGAGACTTTCGTTTCTTCTTATTGCGCTTCCTTGAATGTTATTCTAAGATCTTTGTGAAGAGGTCTAAATATGGACTACTGCCAATCTGTTCTTGTAGTCGTTTGTTCAGTAGAGGAATCTAGTCACGTGAGGCTCAAATTCATCAGATACACACCAACCATACGAATGCGTGCAGCTTACCTAATTCAATTGCATATAATGTAAGGCTGCGTTTCTAATCGCTAATATTGTTTAATCTTTGAACTTTTTTTCTTACGTGATACGTAGAGCGTCTAGCATCACGCTTTTGACGAGTCTTCTAATTGTGCTTTGTTACATTCTGATTTTGAAATCACGTTTTTGGGTGTGCCTTGGATGTAAGCACGAGTTGTCGTAGAGGTTAGCTAAAATTTTTCCATTCATTCTCTTCATTGTGTCCTCGATGCTCATATATTTTCCGGATAGCTCTTTCCCTTTTTCTTCCTGTGATGTTGTGCCACCCATCATATTGGCTTTAGCGTCTAGCTATACATAACTTGAGCATTTCAAGGTAACTCACCTTGGCCCCATTTAATGAAAAGCTTCAACTCGATGAGCATAATTTTTTAAAGGCCTAACTTAAGGACAGTAGCTGTTCAAGCGTTATTGAAGTCAGCTAAGCGAATTTGATGAAGTTAACTACTGTTGATTTTCATTTGTATGTCGTCACATTCTAGTTTTCTCATGTAGAGAGTTTTGACGAAATAAAACTATAGTAGGGAAAAGAAGCATTGTAATGTTTTTGTAAAATGGAATTACACTGGTTGTGAAGTTTTATTCTGTTTCATTAAGTATCTTCGTGTACAGAGAGGTAGGTGTTGACGAGCACACATTCTTTGAGAGAAGTGTTATTTGCTAATATTAATACTCCTGCCTTCTGCATATGATTTTCATGACTTTTGTAGGAATCCATCAACGTTTTGCATAAACGTGTTACTGAATGTGGCTTCCATATAAGGAAAGATGAGATATTTACATCACTAATAGCTGCACGACGATTTGTTGAAAGTCATAGCCTCCGACCAATGTTAATGCTAGATAAGAAAGCCATGGAAGATTTCAAAGGTCTAGATACTTAAAAATATTATGAAAAATATTTTTGAATGATTGAATATTTGCTTCAGATATAGATACTTCTAATCCTAATGCTGTTGTTATCGGTCTAGCACCTTCAGAATTTCATTTCGAGAAATTGAACGATGCTTTTAAGCTGGTTCTCAATGGTGAGATATAGCTATATAAGATATAAAAAAAAGAAAGAAGCAGTTCCAGTAATATTATAGATGACGAACCAGGTGCGTAAATAATTAACGTTAGAATAGAAAACAATTGGCGATCGAATGGTTTTTAATTGCAATCATACTGCGCTCTACGTTTATCTTCGGCTTTCACTGAAAAGTACCGAATGGCAGATACAAGTCCGCGTCTAACACCACACTTTTATTTCCCAGGTATTGCCTGGTTTCTGGAGAGCATGCAGCACAGTGGATGTAGGTGCCGTTGTCATGCAGATACTTAAAATAGTGCACGTTATTTTAGACTAAAGTTGATATAACGGCTTACTGACTTCGAATTACCATAACTACAATTTACACAAACTGTTTTTTCATATGTGTTCTTAAAAAATTCACAGGTGCACGCTTAGTTGCTGTTCATAAAGGGCGCTACTATAGACGAAGTGATGGCCTAGCTCTTGGACCAGGACCTTTTGTGGCTGCCATTGAGTACGCTACTAGTACTGAGGTATATTGCGACAAATAGTGGTATTCAAATTGTTGCGAAGCCTCTAAGTTATGAATATATGTATGACTGCAAGTGATTTAGCAGTATTATTGATGAGTACATCTTAAGGCTACAGTGGTAGGGAAGCCTGACTCGAATTTTTTTCTGATGAGCATCGCTACGTTAGGCGATGATATTGACGTTGCAAATACCGTAATGATTGGTGACGATGTCAAAGATGATGTGATGGGTGCCATACACAGTGGAATGAAAGCAATCTTGGTTCGTACTGGCAAGTACAGAAAGGGTATGTTTAAATGTGTGTTTTTTTGTTCATAATTCTTTTCCCTCTTAACTCATTTTTTTTCCTCAACAGGTGATGAAGAACAAATTCCTCTAGCGCGAAGAAATTGTGTTGCCTCTTTCGCAGAAGCAGTTGATTTGATAGAGTCGGGCAAGGTTTTATGACTGAATATTTCTTTTTTAGTTTGTTGTATGATATCTCTGAACTGAAGTAGAGACGTTATGTTTAATTCTTGGCTTCTTTGAAATGTATTGTCTATTGAAGAAGTCATTTTTTTCAGTTTAAATATCCTAAACCTCTCCCTCGACATTGTATTAAGCATAAACGAACATAGAATAAGTTAGGGTCTGTGTTATTGTATATATTAGTTGAGATTAATAATTTAGTTGAGTACCATCTAATATTCTCACCGTATTCATCAAATGTAATCTATATTTTTATATTCAGAGATTCATTTCCATAAATAATGGAATTTTCCATGAAGAAATTTCCATAAATGACTTCACACGTTCAAATGATTTTTATCACAGGTCATGTTGGTGAACGCATAGGCTAGACAACATAAAATTTGAACTATTGAAGTTAAAAATTTAGATAACATACTATATGGTTATTTTAATTTGTAATTTTGTGTAGCTATATAGTTACAGTCATGCTGGTAAGATAGGATAGTCAATTTATGTGCTGTTCAGTATCGGTGTGATGTGATTGAAGAAGAATTCCCTACACAATAATTATCATTCACGTGTTTTCTATGAAGGTATGGACATCTAGAACTAAGAAGAAGTTGGATTGAGTTGTGATTTATTAAAGAAAACATCGTTAACACAGAAAACACCATATAGGGGAACTACTTAAGTCATAACAGTATACATCATGACTAACAAATTCTTAGTAAGATTTCTCGAGGATCTTAGAAATTTCAAACAGTGTTTCTTAGCGATTCATATATTATGTGTGTGCCTTATGTTGGCTCGCGCCAATTACGAAGAAGCACTTTATATATGTTTATTACTGTAATCCTCAAGGAATTGATTTGATGAATTTGATCACCCAGAAAAGGAACTGTATTCTTAAGAACTCTCGTATTTGACAAAAACTTGTTCTATAGAAAAACAAACTACTGCTTTCGAAAACGTGATCGTTTTCAATGCTGAGCTTTTGCACAGGTCTTTCTTCGCTGAAGCACCGCGATTTTTACGGCTTTTTGTTCTTCCCAACTATGATTCATTAGGTTGTACTAAACGGAGAATTGTGGAGAAAATACTCAGAAGGATGTCGCCGCCTCTAAACATGAACATAACACATAACAGATGTGATCTACTCTCACATGTATTTCTTTCATTCTTTTCCATGATCCTTTTCATACATTTCTTGATCGTTGTACTTGGTTAATTGCTGTCAACCGTTTTGTGTTTTATTCCTCACTGATAACTTCTAATGCAAAAACGTTTCATTGTTTGTATTTTACAGGTAGTCAACGCTTTATTAAATGATCGCAGTCTTACATAATTTTTCACATTAATCTTATTCTATTCTATTAGTCCTCAATACATTACAATTGTCATTCACTGTTGTATTATTGATAATAAAGGTTTACTCAAGTATGAGGTTGAACACGTCGAAGAGTTACAACGTCCATACCATTGAACCAATGATATCTGACGTGAAAAATTTCATTTCTAGTAAGAAGTGATTCCGATGAAACACAAGATCAACGAGATCACATCAATTATAATGATTGTTATTCAGTGTGAATGTGTTAAAAATATACATCTAAGCATTAAGCATTACATTTAGAAGGAATGTGTTTTTATATTGAGATTCCAGAAAAGTTCATGTGCTAGTGGTAATCGTAGATTGTCTTCTATTTTGTAAGGATTATCACAAAGAATTGTTCTAAAGACAATATTTGCATACAGGCTTGCTATACGCGAAAAAGCCAAGATTTATATGTACACGAGAATTGGCGATGCTCCAAATATTTCCTCTCTAAGCATCACTGATAAATCATCTATCAAAAGCTTATCGAAGATACGAACTAAAACATTTATTCAGGCTTTTTTAGACATCCTTCGTTTAGCGACCATTTTTCGAACTGCCTTGTGTTTTCTAAGTGCTCGGTGTTTGTACGGCTTAGCTTGCGCATATCCACCAGCTAAATTAGGTAAATTTTTCATTTTTCATTCGGAAGCCTTTTAAAAACTTACATGATGGTGGAGCTGCAGCGTAACCTCCGCTAGAATGACTGTAAACCGGTTGCGGAGGAGCTATGTTGTTGTGAATCTGGAACAAATACTTGTTTCACTTTGTATCCACTTTGTAATCAATAAATTAAGCTACTCACGATTGGAGAAGGATGCTGATAATTTCCCGATGGGGGTGAATGTGACTCATATCCCTTTGTCGGTGACGAAGGAGAGTTTTGATATCCACTGGATGGTGGTAAAGGTGGTTCCATTCCTCCTGGTGGTGATGGAGGGCTCTGGTAACCTCCGGATGGTGGTGGTGGAGGGGGTGAATTCATACCTGCTGGTGGTGGAGCAGGCTTCTGATAACCTCCGGAAGGTGGTAGTGGTGGCTCCATACCTGGTGACGGCGATGGAGGCTTCTGGTATCCTCCTGATGGTGGTGGGGATGGTGACTTTTCGTAACCTCCAGATGGCGGTGAAGGATTCTGGTAACCTCCCGATGGAGGTGGTGGTGGTGGTGGTTCCATTCCTCCTGGTGGTGATGGAGGGCTCTGGTAACCTCCGGATGGTGGTGGTGG
>KN716166.1:222147-245112 GCA_000816705.1 Dictyocaulus viviparus
TTGTAATTGTAAGTTAGGTTAGCAAATATCTATTGTCGGCTCAACAACACCAACAACTCCAAAAGTCCGCTAGGTCAGGACATCACTATCATACCGAACATACCTATGAGCTCCATCACTTTCAATCCTGAAGTAATCGATGACCTCACGAACTGACATATAACACGGAAATTCCTCCTTCATTCTCAGTTGTGCTCTAAACCCTAACGTGGTTTAAAACGCACATAGTTTTTTAATGAACAAAAAAATCGATCGATTTATGACCGACATACTTTCCGTTCATATTCTGATGAAGAAGTATAAAACGAACTTCAACCATATACACACAATTCGTCTCGAATTGAGATCCTCGAGATAGTGATGTGGTCTAGAGAGGAGATAAACAGAGCAAAAATGATACCGCAAACAAAAATCAATATTTCATTTAGCAATCTATTAAATTTGAATAAACAAAAGGTATATGCCAACAGATGAGGCTTTTTGTTACCATTAGACTTGTCGCCGACGTCGATGAGTTTAAAGATGCCGAAATGTCAGAAGTCGAATATCCAATTGATGAACGCGATTCGGATCGAAGAAGTGCTGAATGGCATTGAGCTTTTACCAGTGGCAAAAACAGAGTTTTTCAAAGATCACAGAGTGCATTTTATCATGAAAGCTTTAAAAGAGTCAATTTCCAACTGCTCAATACCTAACTGTCCCTCAGGAATCTGTAATTGACTTGAAGACTTTCAACCACAGCACCTACCGACTTCTTCATAAAGACAGTTCAATTCTACTCCCAACCACGGTTTCAAAATGATCAAAGTCAGAAATACCATACCGATAGTATCAAAACAGCTTTTTCCTATTTGATTTATGTAAAACACTTAAGTTTTCTGGAAAAATACCTAGTCCCTGGTTAGTCCACAATTGTCTGAGCTGACTAGAAAGGGTCTTACCGGCAAGATCTTCATCTTCGTGATCAGGACGTACTTGTACTGAATACTCGTAAAGATATTCGCCATTTTGTTGTTTGTTACATTTCAAATTTGTGCTAAGTACTTGCATTTGTCCTAACATTCTTGTAAGAAACGGAGTAACAAGATCATGAGTACTGAAATAGTACAAAACGGTCATGATATGTATATGATCTTCATGAGGAAATGAAATTAATGACGTACTTCGTTTTGAAATCATTAAGAATTATTTAAACTAATATGAATATACGCATACCATGTTGTGCTCATCTTTTGCAAATTGATCACTGGAGAATTCAATTGAACTGTTTGACCAGCTCACACCCTCAACAACACCTCACTGAACTAGTTTATCATCACCTTATTACCAATCCTAAGTGATTAGATCATATATATTTCACAAATATATACAGGAGATAAAATTCACTTCAACATCTCCTGTTAATTAGTAATTGATATTACTGGATAGTTCATTTTAGAGAGTTATGACCTCAATTTTTGCATTCAGGTATAACATGTAAGCTTCTTGAAGATCATGCAGTCATCATTGTAACGTGAAGGGTGTGATTGATTATTGATTTTTTTCAACCAGGAACCTAAAAGTGCAAGTATTCTAATCGACGACGGCAAGAGTCTAAATTTACAAAGGGCATCAGAATTTCGAAATATTGATTGACTTCTGACATCGAAATCAAAGAACGGCCGGCTTCCATATCCTCCTCTCGAAACTTCCAATCTAAGCACGTTTCACCTTTTGTATTTAACCGGTTATTGTTAACCCATTATATTATCAGCTTGCTGCGAAGGTTCATGACAACCGAATTCTACTAACTTACTTTGGAGCTGACTAGGAAGTCCTACGTAGCAACTCAAGGTGAGGAACTATTCAAGATGATTATTCTAATGAGCCTCTATGAACTATCTTCTGATTTAAGCCACAACGCCATCGAAAGAGAAATAATAACATATTCCAATAGCAGGTTTTGAGTTGAAGTTCGAGTTGAACTTCCTTTTGATTTTTCTAACTAGTTGAATTTGAATGGGTGGCTCCAGCGTCGCCATGCTCGCAGAAGACAGCTTATCATCGACGACAGTTGCGCCATCGTGAGACGAATAGAGGATTACTGGTGTCAACACTTCTCAAGAAGACGGTGCTCCTAAGAATCGAGCATGTAAAAAATAAGGAGAGTACAAATCAATATTGTAAAATTTATAATGTATAAACCACTTGTTTTTCTATACGAATGTATTAAATCAAGAAATGAAGTACTCAGAGGAATATGATATTCAATAAGGAAGAGTGAGGAAAAAAGAACAACGCATAATACAGTAAACCCGTGACAAAAGAACAACCAAAAGAAAAAACACAGCCAATTAGAAGCATTGAATTACTGTAGAGGTATAAGAACTGTAATAAACGAGAAAAGAAGAAAAAAATACCTAATAAACAAAAACTTGTTTACAAACTATGATCGTAAACAAATATCAACACAATTTCTACAAAATAACACACTCAACATTTCCAATAGAACAAATTTTTTTGAAGATTTAAAATTCATCAAGTATCGTTCATGTCCGGTATAAATTTGAGCAGAAAATTCACTTATGAAAATTTCTATTCTAGTAGATATATGAAGAAATTCTAGCGATGAAAATATTAAGGCAATCAAAAATCACTGTATAAAAATTCAAAAGAAAAAAATATTGTTAAGGCGTACTTTTTTTTTCATATAAATCTCCCTAGTGCAACTTTCTTTGAGTCATTGTTGACTCAATGAGGAAATCAAATGAAAGAAAAAAAAAGCTACTGAAAATTATGACAAGGTCAAGTCGTATTTTCTTTCCTTCTTCAATTTCCCTCCTCAGGTATGAGCCATTTTCGTAATAATTGGCCTCATCATTCTCTATCGATTGACTTGACGACGTTCTTGACTTGGTTATTCTACAGGTGTTAAATCGATTTTCTTTCCATTTCGTGACGATGGGCGATTATCAAGACGAGCGCCGCTAACTGTCGGTAATTCCGGAAATTGTTGTATTTGACTATAGCTGGGCGGTGGTGGATACGGTGGCGGTGCTTGTAAGCCAGGAATTCCCTAAACCGATTCAACAATTAGAGACAAAAACACAACTACAGTATCCTGAAAAGTGTTTAGAAAACGAACACGATTGTTTACCTGAAAATGTCTTGGATCACGCATGGATATTGGTGGTGTAGTATTCATAGAGTACGGTGGTACATATATAGGATATGAAGTCGATATACCTGTACCCATCACCTCAGAATAATATCCTTAATGATATTCATGCATTATCACAATTAGCTTTCATACTAACTCGATAAATAAAAAATCTATTCCAAAAAAGAAAATTTGTGAGTTTGTTTTTGACGTTTAAGTAATAAACAACAAAATACAGGACAATTTAATTGTTTAATAGATTGTAAATAAAGCCCCGAAGGTATGTTGAAAACAAACTAATAACACGGTAATTTTTCGAGACCAAGAAAGTTCTATTCAGCAATCCCTTTCCTTTATTTATTTTTCAACAGTGTTCTCCTCAACATTTACGTTTCGTACCTGGAGGCGGAATGAAT
The DNA here is from genome assembly GCA_000816705.1 of Dictyocaulus viviparus. Classification (NCBI taxonomy): domain Eukaryota; kingdom Metazoa; phylum Nematoda; class Chromadorea; order Rhabditida; family Metastrongylidae; genus Dictyocaulus; species Dictyocaulus viviparus. Next base: position 225,703 of record KN716166.1, read on the forward strand.
GGTACTGGAGCATTAGTGGTTTGAATCTCCACTGAAGCCGTTGTATGCAAATTAGCTGTATGTCGTGAATGGCGTGTTTGTGTCGCCCATCCTTGACGAATATCGGATCGACTATAATAAATATTCTTCTCAACTGAATATTATTACATTATTATTGCTATAATTATTGCAATATTAGGATTGCATTGAGGTTTTTTTGAGGATTGCATTTACACAGGTTCGAGTCTGTCACAAGGCGAACCAAGCAGTTCATTGTTTAGGAGTCGATGAGCCGGTAGCAGAACAAGAGGGAAAGTCGAGAGTGTGATTAGTACAAATTCGTTATCTCAAGCAAATCTATAGACTAGAGTCGTACTCAAACACTTCAACGGAAACGTGGCGGATCTTCGTGAGGAGGTAAATTACGCTAATGCTTTCCCTTATCCTTTTATAACTCACAAATTTTATAGATTAAATAAAAATTATAATAAAATACTGTTGTTTTTTATATTACAATGCAATATAAATACTCTTTTTGATAGCTCTTAACTCCCTCTTTACTTTGATAGAAGATTATCCCTCAGAATTTTTAAACTAAAATCTAAAGTATAAATTTTTGTTGAGGAACAGGTGAAAAACACAAAGCTCAGAAAGATTCAGTGGAAGAAAACCCTATTGTTGAAATAGAAGGTGTATTTCAGAGATTGAGAACATTATAAAAAAAAGGTTATTCATTTAATTTGATAATAAAATATCATTTAAAAGGTGAATAAAATAATAGAGTAAAAGATCAGAGCAAATTCCAAAGAACTCATAACTCCATAAAAGAAAGAGGCAAAAAAAAATAAAAATAAATATTAACACTTAAGGTATTCTGAAGAGCGAGAGCTATTTTGAAGAGCACCTAAAGCTACGCTGAAGAAGAACCAAAGTTATTCTGAATAGCACCTTAAGCTATGCTGAAGAAGAATTAGAACTATTATGTAGAGCGGCTAAAGTTAATCCGAAAACGAACTAGAGCTATTCATCGTAGTTCAGCTTCTGAACTGAATTTTTGATAACACTCATTTAACAATAACTCAATCTCCTATCTCCCTATCTCTCTTGCCTCCTTGAAGATACTCTATATAATAACATTTATGTAAAATTTTCTTTTAGTCACTCAGTAGAGTAAACACTATCACATAGAGCAAATAAATTGCTCTGTTGACTCGAATTTTATTTAAAAGAAGTTTAAAGCTCAAAAATTCCAACTCGCCCCTCTTTACAGTGACCTGTGGTTTCTAATCGACTGTGTCATCACGTTGTTATACGGTAGAAAATGAATTTAACAGCTAAAAAATTATGAGGATTATGCAAACTATCATGTTCACAACGAACATGAACGGTGTCGTCTTGAATACAACTGACTAACACAACAACATGACGAATCTCATCATTCAGCTAGAGACTCAACGGTGAGGTTTAAGTATTAAAAGTGAAGTATAGATAGGTTAGTAATATCATTAGAAGAGTACATATCACAGGAGGACAATAAGAGTTTTAAAATAGAGCTTCAAAGAATGCATAAATCTTGTTCCACTTCCAGTAGCAATATTGAAGGAGATGATCGTAGTTGAATTCAAGAAGCCATATCCACAGCTAACTATCAGTGATGGATTACAGAATGACTAGAGCAGAGTGTTACTACCCAAGAAGAAAATTACAATCAAAACAACACTCGCCCGAGGGGAACAGAAGGAAATCATGCTGCTTGCTGCACAGTCAGTAAATACGGAACTTTAAAGTATTTCCTCGTGAGTTTTCTTGATGATGTGATATCTTCAAGAGGAAAATAAAGTAAAAGTACGTCCAGCAACACGAAATTGGATTCCTTTCAAGAGGAGTTCAAAGACTTCTTGCAAGATTCTCAATTTTATGCTTACCAATATCAAGAGAGTCAAGAGCGCGAAATTAGCTAGAGACCTAAAAAATAATGAAGCATAACACAGCGCTATAGTTTTGTGAGTTATACACTTCACCTAAGCAATTTTCCAGCTGAATAAATCTTTTCACTACCTGAGGTTTCAAAAGATCAAAGATCCAAATGAGGAGCTTTAATGATACTCGTCACTAGTTCATTTATCAAGGGTAATACACATGAACAGTTTAGGTTAAAAGACTCTCTCATATCTACTTCCGAATAAGCTTTATTAGAGTACAGAAATGAATATGAATAAAAAGTGTCATAGTTAAAAATACGTGATTTTTCGTATTGTTCTGAGATTACGTAGGAATACATTTAAATGACGATCAACGAGTATATATTAAGTTGGTGCAAAAATATTTGCGGTTGATGTGACGTTGAATCGTACATTTATCGCAATCACTTTTGCGTCTACTTGATGACTAACATTTATCATAGTTTTTTTTTACATTAAAAACCTACATTATAAATCAAGTACTTCAAGTTTTTCACTTAAATTATTTTCGCTTTATACTTTATAAAGCTAAATTAGGTGTGTGATGTTTGAAAATTTAACGAATTTAATAATTTGAAAAAAAAAAATAAACTCAATTGAAAAATGAGTAAATTTACCTCATAACAATGCATAATTTTAGTAGTACGATAATTAGAAATGCGATCGAAAACGCAATAAACGGTACAAAAATGAATAACGGTGAGTTGCCGATATCAACCATCGGACATACTGTAATGATGACGTCATTTATAATAATTCATTTTCTTAAAACTATGAAATTCATATCGATTGTATACGTAATAAAGTGTTAAAAACACGTAACAAAAAAACAATAAACCGACGACAACAATAATTCACAAATATGACGTCATAGTAATATCATTTAGAAAAGAAAGAGGAACAACGAAAAAAAAAATGTAGCTTTACATAATAGTTCATATTTGACCTGAAAATTTCATTTCCTTGAAGATCAAAAATACGATCAATAATCATTTGGATTGTATAGCAGGCTACAGTAACCTGATGAAGACTATGACTTCCGTTGTAAAATGCATTAAGCAGATTTCGATAGCTAAAAAGCTAGGGAAGCCTCTAAGGTACTCATCAAACGAACAAAGTAACATGTTCTGTATCGCCGCATTACCTCAAACTACCTCCAACTATTCGTGTAGTTCGTGTAGTACAAGCATATAATTATTATGTAAATTAAAAATAGAATATGGGTGGTGTGGGAAAAATTTCAAGTATACACTATGAAAACTTATTAAAATAATTCAAATTCAAATATAAGGTAATATTTAGCATATCGTCTAATATCCAAACGATTCGTCAGATGATTTTAGTGATGTTGCAGCTTGCCGAGGTTTTTCAAATGAGGTATCGAGTTCAAAACGAGTGTGAAAACATCGAAATACAGATTACTGTAAACTTAAGTACTCTATTATTTTTCATAGATCAAATTTGACTCATGATCTAATAAACATTTGAGTTCCATTACGATTTTCTAGATCACCTATATGCATATAGAGTAGTTATGAAATTAGCTGAATAACTAATTCAATCCGTGAAAAAAAAATTCCTCATTCGTTTAATGACGTCATTTTGAACGATCTTGTCGAAATAGCTGATGCGAAAAAAAATGAACGTAGGAAATTTCTTAGGTGGACGTCATGACATCCATCAGAAAAATGTCACGTCATATACGCTTAACAGATCAACATACTGTAAATTTCTATAGTACCTCAAATTTTCGACGGAATGATGTCATTAAGTACTCATAGTTGACCTTAATTGACCTCAATATGTAATTCGAACGTCTTCATCATTTTCTTCGTATTCAAATGGACTAATTTAAATATTCAAATTTCGTTATCAATAGGTCGATACTGTAATGAATGCTTTTACCATAGAATATTTTCCTGATAAACAAAATAAACCAAATAAATTATAATTATTATTGTTAGTGTATTGATTCGATGAAAAAAAAACGAATATTAGAAAATTATTTTTATAGTACTAGAAAGATAACAGAACTGACGGCATTGTTTATAAAACTATCGATCGATGATCTGTCATGATAATAAGCTCGTCATCAATAAGATGTTGTTCTCGTATGCAATGTAAACAATAATAATAAACAAGTAAATAAATATTATTGTTTAGATTTGTAAAAAAAACACCATAGAATAGAGAGAATCGAAGAAAAGGCATTGATTAATAAAAATCTCCGACTATTTTCTTGTTCATAACACCTCTATCGTCCCCCCGTTGCTATGCATTCGTATTGACGTCAATAAAGAGAAATTATTGTTCTCGTTGTCAGTTAATAGATCTTTTTTTTAAAGTTAATAAAGTAATAATAATAATAATAATAATAATAATAATAATAACTATTAGATGAAGCTCAGAATACTATCCATAAAACAATGATCTATCGATTTTTCAACCAACCATGATTCGTAATAACAGCTATATAATTGTATAAATTATATCCTCATAACGTTGAATCAGTCATAAAACGTAGAACCTCAACGAAGACTTGAATCACACCCTCACGACACGTTAACAGTCACAAAACTTAGAACCTCATGGAAGACTTGAGCCACTCTCACAACACCTTAAAAGAACACAACCACTGAAAATAGAACTGATCGAAGCCGGAACTTTGACAATACTACCGCTTGCTCATCAGATCTAACATCTGAAAAATGCAAATTAGATTCCCGCTTGTGACTACAAGTTTTGTGATTCACTCAACATTATAGAGATATGATCTAATCAATCGATAGCTATTAAAAACAAGTAGGCTTTAAGTTAACATTAGCACTAATATACCATTTAATAAATAAATAATCTTTATAGAACGTCTCGTCAGCTATGATTTACTGCTGCAGAAGGTCATCGTAGAAAGAGAATTCATTTGAACGATACTGTTTGCAGTCGATGACGAAGCGACCAGAATATATAAAGCTAAGATTTCGTCCGTGTCGAATAGCTACTTTGAACACACGATTTTGATCGGAATCAACTCCGACGACGGCGATATCACTGCAGCGTGAACGTCCGAGAGAGTCACAGAGGGTTAAGGTAAAAGCAGATATGATAATGTTAGAAATACATATATTAAATCGATATCTACTACATAAACGTATCACTTACAGTATTCGTTGATATTTTCCTCAAATTCAAACATCAAACCCTAATATAAAGAATTTTGAGGCATCGTCTATGCATTGAAGCTTGAATTTTTGCTACTATATTTTGCAAGAAAATCAATACATTACTATTAAGCTTGGTCAATAAAGTTTTTTTTACGATATAGCAGTTTTGCTTTTAACTCGTTTTCCTCACTGAAGTTTTGTGAGGAAAAAAATATAATTGCTCTACATTATTATACTAATCATAAAACGTAGAAAATTGTTATAAGATTAGATTTTTTCTTCGTTTCATAATTCGACTACGAAAAATTGACTCACTCTATTCGCTGGAATATACGCCTGAGTAAAATCAAGTTCAATATGATATGTAAGACTATTATGATAAGCCTCGATAAGAGATAAGAGGGAACTATCGTATTCATTTCATGTAAGACTTCAAAGGTCACATATCTGACTATGACGAGAAGTGTTAACTATTTAACTATAGTGACACTCACAAAGTTTCATGTACCTCACACAGAACTCGTCTCAAACCGCAATGGTGTGTGTATAAGACTCAATTCATTAATATAAATGAACTCTATTAGCGAATATAACCACATAAATACGCAGTATTGATGTCGTTATGGTAAATAAACATTCAGCTGCTGTTGTTGTTCTTCTGAAAACCATCGTATTTTTGTTTTGAAAGAGAGAGAGAGAGAGAGAGAGAGAGAGAAAAAACAATGGAATCATTCGCAATAAATAAATTATCATTATAAATTAATTGCTCTTTTAATATTTAAAAACATATATATTTCTTTTCGATAGTTTTCAATTATATTTCAAGTAAATCTATTCAAATTCTATTTAAGAGATATTGATAAAATCTTAAGATTCAAGATTATCCAGAAAGCTAGATGATGATGATATCGTCTTATTCTCAGAAGTACAAAAGAAGCAGTCATAGTATTGAAGGAATCAGAGAAAAACAATAGTACTACAAATAAACAACAATATAATCCAGTTAACGAAAAGCTTATGGTTCTGAAGAGAGGAAATTAAGTTTGATAAGCCTCAAGTGAAAATATCAAATCTTATCTGTACGTATGATGTTCTATATGACTATGGAGAACGATGAGAGTAGAAGAAGAGTTATATAAGCTTTGTTTGAATCTCTAGAAGAAATTCAACAGACCCGAAATGACACACTAGTCTCTTCGATTTTAAAGCATTGCTACGTTGTTTAAGACTGATACCCTCCTCAACACTGACAGCTTTACGAACTACTTATAGAGTATTCAAACGCTATCTCCTCAGGTATATCCAGGAAATACAAAATCAATCCAGACTTTGCATTTCGGTACTATCAGAATTAATCGAAACACCTAATGATGCTGTCTAGAACATATCTTGTTTAGAATAATAAAGACAAGAATCAATGCTAAAATGGGATCATATAATGAGAAGGAACATTGATAGATGGACAAAAGGAGCTGTACAGTGGAACTCAAGAGAATCCATACACTCTCCTAGACAACCATCCTCAAAATTTCCAGACGTATTCATGGCTTAGGTCAAGAAGCTGTGTTCACAGGCGCTGAGGTATTCAGGACTACGAAATGTATCACACCGACAACACTATGTGTAGAGAAGAATACCGTAATGGAACGCAATTGCGTGACCAGCAAAGAATGCAGCAAAGAATTGCTCAGGCTCGTACGACGTCATAAGAAGGGCTTCAATCAAGCATAAAAGTAAGTACATTGAAGGTTAGGAAGCATGAATTTCAGGGAAGCACCGAAACAGTAAGTAATCGCACAAGACCATAAAACTCCGAATGTTTTCAGAATTTTTCCAATAGTAGATTGCATGAAGGTCATATTTCATGAGGTAAGGAAGTATCTGAAGAGTTTATGAAGATGTGAGGTGGATGAGAAGAGCGATGTGAAAAACGTTGTTAACAAACCTTTGTTTTTTTTTAAGATTAAAAACAGAAAATAATAAATTCAACTTTTTTCTTGCGTTTTATCATTAGATTAGAATTATAAGTGTAATCAATAAGTGCAGAGCGCAAAAAAAAAAGAGCCATCATTCAAATCGCTGATAATGCGGAAGAGAAAAATAACATTTATGAATGAGGACAATCTAGCTCGTTTTATCCTCGTAATGTTTTCTGAGAAATGTGTGACGTCACGCGAGGCTACAAAAAACATTGAAGCCGTTTGTTCTATTCATTTTCTTTCAATAAAGGGAAAAAAAATTCACAGAAGTCGACATGCTACATAAAAAAAAACGATTTATGAAGCGTACTACTCCATTCACGGTGGTAGCACTGCAATGAACCGTAGTTTTTTTTCTGGTTGCCTCAAGTACGATACGTTTGAAGTTCTCAATTGTTACCCGACAAGATTCCAGTACCTTCAGGAACCCTGCCGTTGCTTGTCTGCTACGATTCAATGCAGTAGCTATTCCTTGTCTGATCATTCGTAGCCATTTTTCAATCCCGTAATTATCAGCTTGACAGGATGGAATGCCGATATCGGAACCTTCATTGGATGCCGATATTGGATCGAACCCTTCAATGAGCGACTGTTAATTAGATATCCACTTGAATAATAAGTGAAACATTGAGCAGCTGAAAGCCGACAGCATCGGCTTTCCAGTCGGTAGCACACTAGACCGGTCATTTGGTAGATGTGGATCCGAGACCCACTTGAGGTTCCAAGTTATGCGACTAACTCAGTGATAAATATAATTTCAAGTAATAAATAATAAATGAGTTTTAAGTAATAAGTTTTCCCCTTATAAAATACATGCAAAGCATCTAGAAATTTGTTTATCACGTAATATGTTCGGATCAGGGTTATTATCGCTCTCCTGCTTTTGTTGTGCATACTTTTACAACTAGCTTACAGAGCTCTTAGACCCGTACGGCTATTACACTCTTAGGAAGATTGCCTTTCTATACCCGAGTGGACGGAGGATGATTTATTTGAGACGACTCTTTACCATTTCTTATGTAATGTAGTTTAACGTCATTACATTTCGGTCATTAAGCCGAATGAATGCCTACAATCCGCATCCACACGTGCACACTTATGTATGCATGAATATGATTAAGTGTGCACAACAATTATAATTCAGCTCAGCGCAGAAAATCTAAGCTGTTTGTCTCTTGAAACCATCAGTCTGTTAATGCAAATCAAACTAATAGTCAATTTAATCTAATAAAGTCAGTTTGATAGAAAAACTAGCCGCTGAACTTGAGCAAGTAAGCGACCATCTGTGAGAGCATACAATAATAATAGTGATCTAACTAATTAGAATAACAAACTGAAATTCTTTAACCTCTAAAAAAATGAACGAAATGATGAACAGAAGTTGGTAGAAAGTTTATTTGAGTAAAGGATACATATATCCAATAATTTAAATGGGGCACATATGTTATCCGTTTTTTCTGCAAGCGATTCTTCCGATGTTACTGAGCAGCAACAAGTTCATCGAATAGAACATCTTTAGCCTTTAAATCAAGTATCCAAGGATGGTTTGGATTGATATCACGCAACTGCGAAATATATCGCTTCATAACCTGAATTTGTTTATAATAATACTAACTTATTGAAGATCGACACAAAATAATAGTAAAAGCAAGCACATGCCAGAAATTACGGTACTTAACCTCATTGTCCTTTCCAAGAAATTGGCTTAGTGCTACCAGATTGACTAGAGCTTCACAATTGTTAGCATCTCGGAGCTGAGCTTCCTGAATTGCGCATGATCGCCTACAGTAGAGCTGTTTGTTTTCAACATCATTATAAAAACAAATCGATACATACATGTAACAAAGTCTCTGCTTCCTTATATTTACCCTGTAGAATAAGAACAGCAGACTGTGAAATGAGTAGTTGTGGACTTTGACCATATTTGTCAATCAATTCTTGATAAATATAATACGCATCTTTCAACTTATCTTTTCCCTCAAAAAAAATTAGATGCATCTGATGAAATTAAATTAAAGTAAAACAGCATTTCTTGAAGGAAAAAAGATTATTAGAAATGTAGCAGAAAAACAAGCGAGCTTACCAAAGACATGTTCACCCAAGCAAGGGTTAGCTGGGTTAACGTAGCATCTTCATCAATATCACTCATTTTTTTAAACTCTTTCCTAGAACTCAACTTCAAAAAATGTCATGTTTACACAAAATAAATCGAAACTCACGCAGCCAAATCAAAGCGGTTCATCTGAAGCAATGTGAGCACAGTAACTGAGTGCGATTCTAGTGAGCTGCTACCTGATAAAATACGCATTGCATCTTCGGGATTCTGTAAGTGTAAAGTCTGCTAGGCTGCATAGAGCCCTACCACAGGTTAAAAATTCAGACATAAGAATTCAGGATGTTGGAAAAAATAGGTTACGTTCCAATTTTTCTATTCTTCAAGCTATGTTGCATCTTGCGTCTCTCAATATGAAAAGTTAATACAGTGGAGAATTTATCTTGGACCATATTTTTCAAAGGCATGTCACCCGTTTCGATTTTTTGATGTGATTATATCTCATCATGCGTAGAAATAACATTTCATAAAAACAAAACAAGATTGCTAGCAATGAAAATAAAACCCTAAACCATGATTACGAACTATAACTGACAAGATAAAAATATCTTAACCTAACGCTATAAAAGCAACTCTTCACAGACCCTTTGATTTCATTTTGCACCAAATCTTAAATATTTCATACCAAAAAATCTTCTTTCTCATAACATCTAAAGAACGGAAGTGCAAAAATTGTTTGATTGAAAACTGTTATACCATTGAAGTAAAGACATACATTCTCTTCATTTAAAATGAGGGCAGCCACTATACACGAAATATCATCAGTAGGGCTTGTTCCGTCGGACACTTCAGTCTGTACCTGCCTCGCAATGCGCTCTCTAAATAGTTTACATGAACATGAAGGATAAAGCACCTTCCTCCCAGCTTTGAAAATTCTTGGAGGCATTCAGAAAGTAATTGATGAGAAGAGATAAAACACAAACTTGTTAGCTGGATTCTGGTATTCGGCAAGGCGACGGACAGCCTTCAAAGACGGGTTGTCAGTTCGTTCCGGGATTTCGCTCAACACAACTGAAGCTTTACCTTGCGCTATGTAGGCGCGATACATGAACACGTCCTTGGTAACCTTCTCTTCATCAACTTTCGTGTTAAATTTCTTGAAAAAACGCGCTTCAATAACGAATTCAGTAAAGGAAAACTATACGAATACAAAAACATCCATATGTCACCTGAAAAACTTAAGACAATACCAAATCAATCAGCAGAATGTACAAGACAAAATGGTACAACTTGATAAAACTCATTTATGTCCCAAGTTGAACTTCAAAGAATCAATAGATAATGACATATTATTTCAATGAATAGACTCCATTCAAATTTACTGGAAAGGATTAGAGGATCCTTTGATACATTCCATCGAAAACTATATATTAATTCTCGGAGAGAAATTGACTACTATAAATTTTCAATTAAATGTGTATGACAACCTTCCATTTGAAACGAAATGACACACACACACAAATGAAAAGTCTGCTAAAACAAATGAAGTAAATATGCATGTGTAAAAATATTACTACAAACGTAATAAAAAACGGATATCAAAGGATGATGTAACAAACCTGAGCTTCAAGGATACACTGATGGTATTGCCCAAGAAAAACAAATTCTTGACATCAAACAAACGATCAATGTTAGACATACCTGAAAAGTTTCTTGTTTGCTGAATTCCTAAGTACAACTGAATTTATCAAAAAAATTCTACAACGAGAATTTCTCAACGAGAAAACGACGTGAAGAAAAGACAAATGTTGGAACTAAACATACTTAATAGTGCCACTCCTACAAGCGTTTTATGATGTAGCTTGCAGCCACGACATTATGGTGACGTGCGTACTCGTCCGCGACATCATATGAACGATGAATAAGAGAACATCGAATGAAACGTCATCCACAGTACGAACTTCTTGTCAAACTCATTTTTAAGCATACTTCCATTCACAAAGCTTATGCCAAGTGATAAATTTTCATCACATCATCCATATATACTTCTCAAATCACTTCTATGTAGATATATTACTTAGTCATTTGATGCTTTTTAACGTACAACAATATTATAGATTAGGTTCTATTAGCATCTTCATATGCATAATCGAGAAGAATAATTGGTTAGCAAAAACTCTTATCAGTGTAAAGACCCACCAAGTCAATTTACGAATCATTTCCTATATATCATTTAGCCAATTCATTATATAGGCTGGTAATAAATCTGACTAATCAACAAACTCGTACAATCTAAAAACAAAAAATTGAGTAACTTCAATTGAAAGGAGGTCACTGAGCGTAACTAACAAGTACAATATCTAACTGCGTTATTTGTTTATAACAAAGAGATCTAGCATAAAAATGTAATGTTTGCTGGAACAAGAACTTCTATTTGTTTGAAAATGCACGTTCATTTTGTTTTGCTACAAAAGTCATGACGTTCTGTGCTCTAACTTTAGAAGACGTTTAACAAAGCAAATTGTTTATTGCACACTTTTAAATTTCTTCATCAACATGCTTGGAATTATACGACAATTTTTCTTCAACATGACAAACAAGCTGTTGCAATACATCGTCGGGTATATTCTCGTCGTTCACCTTCTTTTTTCTTTTTAACCATTCCTCTTCTAACGTTTTACTTAAACGAACTTTCGCACGCAATAGTCGATGACCAGATTCGCTTGGAAAGGCTGGCAGTACAGACACGTCAAACAGACACCATCTTCTGTTTGTTAAAAAGTGATCGATTTCTGCGTGCACTGTGTCGTCAGGCGATTTCCAAGTCCATCGAAGCCTTTCCTTTTTCTGGAAGAACGAATTTCCATGAAATAGACGTGCTGTTGAAAGAAGTCCAGCGAGGCGATTACCATTTTCGTCTCGCTCACCTATTCCATGCTTTCCGATCCTGTACTCCCCTTCTATAGCTTTCCCTATGCAAGCGCGAAAGTTCCCAATAACGAATTTGTAGAAGGCTCTTTCCTCACAAATTAGTTTTTCCAACTTACCAAAAAATTCATCTAATTCGCTAGCAGTCGCATTGGTTGGAGAGTAACAATTAATGATACTGACTCTCTTTCCATGTGGAAGTTGAAGACGTAAAATGGCTAGGTAAGGCGAAATAATTTTTTTTGATCGAACGTGAAGATTAGCAGATGGGTGAACTATAAAGCCTACACCACCCTCATTTCGTGACACATTCTTTCCTCCGCGAATAATAAGACTGCCATCATCAAGCTGACGTATATCTGGTGACTTCATCATGGTATTTTGGAGAGCGATCACGTTGTACTTGATGCGACTGGCGTTTTCAAGAAGAATATCTAGATCAGTATTTGAAGCAACTGTTCTGGCGGTGTAACTACAAATTCGGAAACAATCTCCATGCCGTGTTCTTCGCTCATTATTCTGATCAGAGGCCAATAATGTTCCCCGTAGCTCCGCACTCAATTGCTTTTCACTAGTTCCATCATCATCATACATTATAGATGGAATGAAGTAATGGGTTAAGTGCTAATTATGCTTTTCCACCTGTTGTATGGATGATCCTATCTTCGTTTCGAATAGACTGTGTACGCTCTTTTTATCTGTAACGAATTCAAAGCAGTGATGTATCGTGAGCATATATTCTCACCAACTAGATTTGTAATAAAGACCGATTTCAGTTTTTGTTAAAAGAACAAGACAATGAAGTTTAACAGTCAGTTAGATAATATATGCTAAACAAACCTCACAGAAGGACGCGCGTTCTTGCGTCGTTTATTGACACAAACGTAAAGCCGTGTAACGAGAAGATTCGCTTAATTACCTGCGCTCTAAACTTTCCAAAATTTATTTAAAAATGGAAATAGAAGCTGAGTACTTAATCAAAATAACTGCTGAACAATCACAACATCATGCCGACTATTCATCAAATTGGCCTCTCATCAACTGTAGAATATCCATTTATGATTCGATAAATTCATCTGTGATATAATGACAATAACTTTATCCAGAGTACTATAAAATTCGATAGATTTGGAAATACGATTTTAATCAATGACAAATCTACAAGGGACAACTGTTTTGTATGCAAGTTTTTGCAGCTAAGACATTCATTTTCAAGTTTACGCGGCAATTGGTGGACGAGTTTTACCATCGAACTATTACCTATCTAAGAGCTGCTCTTCTACGTAAATATACGGACTGAAAAATTCGATTGTTCGATTATCGTTCTACTAAGTTTTTTTGTTGCTACGTATAATCTCTTTAAAAAACGTGTATTTCAGTTTTGCATAGTTTGATGGTAAATAAATTTGAATCTTAGATTTAGGCTATAGATTTTTTGATGTAACTATGCTGTATTTTGATTGTTTCAACTTATTTCTATGAATTTCCCGATTCACCTCCTATTCGTTTTTAAATACTTTTTTAGCTGATGGTTTGAACACGTTTGGGTAAACGTTTTTAGCTAATGGAATCTACTTCAAAAGAGTCGTATGGGATTGCATCTTACGCGATTAGTCGCCATCGAAAGAACAAAGTGTTTATGTGGCAAAGCCGAGTAGAACATGGGAGAGTATATGAGTTCTTGCTTGCTTCGCGATTTAAAGTATGTTCGTACCAGTTTCATGATATCTTGGCTACCATTTGTTTCTACTTTACATATTTTTTTAGGTGCCAGGATTAGTGTCATGGAAATGTATGCACTGCATGCAAATCCGTGAAAAAAGGAAAAGGCAGGTTCGTCATCGTCCGTTTAACTACGTAAAGCTTCAGAAATCAAGCCTTTACGAGAAACTGAGTGTTTACAAGACTTTGTGGTGTAAAGGAATGTAGAATCTGTTCCATTTCAGAAGCAACCAGTTAAAGATCTGAAGATACCTTTGGTTTTGATAGACAATGATATAATAAGGGAAAACCCTGATAAGCCTTTAAATGCTCAACATTTCTGCAAGGTAAATGTCTTCTTGATTTTCTTATTTCTATACACACCATCTATATTGGCGTTTGGTTTTTATTATAGGGGAAAGATGTTGTGGATGCAGTTTTGAAGCGAACTAAACTTCAGTTTTATGAAGAATGGGCTGCTAATGACGATCCACTTGAGGTCTCAATAGATCGTTTCTCAGATACTGTGCTTGAAGCAGGTGTGTTGATGTCTAATTACTAATCTAAATTCGAGATACTTCTCAAATATATAGATAATAACTGCAGTGCCACTGGACCTTGATGCAGTTCAAAAGAGTCAGATGAAGCAGTCATTAGATGAAAAGTGTGAACGAGTAATGAGGAAGGTTTTGCGCAAACGGAAGCGAGAAGCACACAATGGTTATAGAAACCGGTCGAAACGGACAACAAAGGTTTGTTGGCATAGCTACGTGAATTCATCTATCTCATTCATATTTGCCATTTTGATAAATTTCTTTGTTGTTTTGTTTTTCCAGAAAATGGAAATGGTCAATGATCATTTCGACGTTGGGATGGACGAGTCGCCGAAATTGGTTGTGAGCTCTTGCGGTCCGGCAGTTGATGATAATGAATATATAGACGTCGTAGGAGAAGCACAAGATGACACTGTTCTCACGGCGTAGCTACTTTCATTCTAATTTTTGCTCGACAATGCGGTGTAGGGAAACTGAGGTTGTATTCATTATTGAGCTGATGTTATTTCTCGAGATAAGGTAGAGTTCTCCATAAAAACATTCAAGAAGCAGTGTAACATCTCGTGACAATAGTATTGAATAATTCTCATTTTAAGATTTGCCGCTACGGTACCCATCTTAATATCAAATTACCTATAGCTTTATGACTGAGTGCGTCTTCTTTGGATCTCTAATGATTATTACACTCACAAAAAGCGCTATATGTTTTGATTACAGAAACGTTTTTTTCAACATCATTAGTCTGTTTTCATAGCATAGTGCATTAATTCTGTTTGTTGGTTGAAATTGAGGTTTTATTTGTATTCCTAAAACACTAGAAATTTCAATTTTATCGTGTAATTATAAATACTAGTCATCAGGACCTTTGTCAAGCTCCACCACAATATTCTCCGAGTAGCAAGAATAAGCGGACACATGTTCATGACCAATAACAGAAGGAAACTGTTTTCAACATTAAGGCCTTTGGCCTGACATATAATTCCAGGCATTTTTGAGAATTTTTCCATTAAATTTGTTTCTGTATAGTTACATTTCTATTTCACCATTTGTGGCGTTATTTATGTAAACCATATCATAAACAATAGTGATTGTCTTTTCGATACGATTTCATAAGTTTCTTCATATTTTTTTGTTACGTCGTACATACAATAATAGGGCCCAGAGTGCACCGTCGATATTTTCTGAGATGTTTGCCTACATAGCGGTGGAATTTCCTAAGCATGTGTGTACTGTACATGAAGATTTCCAGTTCATCTTCTGCTGGCCTAAAGGTCTCAGAAACATGGTCAATACCACAGTGAAGCTTACAAGGGGCTGATTAGATTATTGATCACTACAGCTCTAATGTTGTACTCTTCAACCATTCCTACAACTTCGCTACGAAGTTTCATTCAATTTATGCATTGGTTTTTGTTCAATATCCTGCATTCAATATAAGCTTTGTTTTATTAGTGAATTGACAAATAAGACAAACAAATTGTTTATTTATCTGCACTGAAAAATGCCTCAGGTATAATTTGACTTCGTCTTAATTAGTGAAGGGTGACTATAAGCATTGGCGTAATCTGGGGAAACAATCGTCATCAATCAATAAAACTTTCAGGATGTTCAATTCGTTTCGAAGACCTTTACTAACAAGTTTATTTAGTGGCAGTCAAGTGAAAAGCCAACAGCGAAGAACAGACTTTGAATAAAGTAAAATAAGAACATACATAATACAAAAATATTAACAATCGCAACAAATTCATAAATATTACATAAAATACAACCGACCCCAAACCCGTATGGTATTGAGTAAGTAGTAAATAGGCTGGAGATCTTGTGCAGTTTCGCGTAAATGAAGCGGATTTTCTATAGTATTACAGTGATATTTATAAACAAACAGATGGAACATCACTGGTGGGGGCAGAGCTATTCCGAAAATTTTTCGCTAAGTTGATGAAGCTTCATAAGGTGTGTAAGTGAGATGACAACAAGGAAGTACAGATTTTTAATGAGGAGTATATTTTAAAAAACTTTAAAGGTCATCAAAAGTGCACCAGATACAAGATTCTGCAATGCTAAAAATTGTAAAGGTTCCTTTATTTTTTCTAACAATTGCCATCAAAATTAAACTAAAACATAAAATATCTTGAACTTATGGTAAAGCAGTTATTGAGCATAACATAAAGCTTGAGCAAGATCAAAACGGATGTCACGTTAAACAGAGAAATTTATCGATTCATAGTCACTGAGAAGTTCAGGACTTGTTGACCAAGCCTGGATACGGTGGTGGTGGCTCGCAATGTCGTGGTGAAAACACTTGATTTGGTACTGGCACGTTCGCATAGTATTCATAGAAATGTCTTTGAAGATTTCCTTCAAAAAAAAAGCTACAAAAATCTAAATTTATAGAAACTGAAGAAGATTCCTGACTCACTCAAAGCATCACAACAATCAACATCTTTCTAGTAACAGATCCACTCCAACTAATCTTTTAATATCTTAAGGCTCGGTGAATTGGTCCCAAAACAATTTGGGAAGATAAGAAGACTGACTTGATAGCGGAATAATGCTCTCAAGCCATTATGTAGATAGTGTATAGCTGTATAGCTCATTTAAATACTTCCTCTACAACAACAAGACGAATGGGTGGCGCATCTACACATGATGACAGATTTCGCCATTGGCTCTTCTTATACTTTTCTACAGTCAGTATATATAGCTTTTTTGACTAATGTTCCGCTGAGTAAAATTTTTTGCGTCCATGAATTTACACGCGATCTTCACAAGCGTTGATCAATCTCTGTGAAATGCGCATATTCATTTCAGTTCAATGTCATATCATGATGGTAATCGAATGCTAGCCAAGGTCTATACAATCACTTAGATGCACCACTGTTTACAAAGTCAGTGCTGCTTACCTTACTGATTATTTTGGTAACAATTCACTGACTTCGTAAGGATGATAGGCATAGATAGGGCGGGGACGACCGCGAACTTGCGTGCACGGTAATCAGATTTGCGTACGATTGCGGTATGTCCTACCACTGCACTATGCTGTATTTAATATAATAAGAGCTTACGACTGATAAAATACTAACCATGTATAGTGAGCGGATTGTTTGATCCATTTGGAGGATTAGCGTAATTTGGCATATGAACGATAGGATAAGGTTGATCCGGTATGGGACCTTAAACACCAATGATCATTACATTTGGTTGGTTGTCAATTCACAATCTCTTATGAGCCATGAAAATGAACCATTCATTTAATCGATGGATTGAATCGATTATTGATTTTATTCTGACCAGTTTTTTCTCTGGTATATCGATCAAGTGGTAAAATAAGTACAGTTTGAATTTATGAACTATAAAAATGAGTTCAATCTTACTTCGTAAAGGTGGCGGATTTGGATAACCAACATTTGACTCATGGAGTATCATTTGATTACTTCTACACGTTTTCCTAGAATACCTCTTATTTTAAGAGTAATAATAATAGAAATCACTAGAATACAATATCGTTTCACTTATAACGTTTATAATTTTCTATGAAAAACAAATACAAATAAATAAAGCTTTCAATTTATTCAAACAGCATTTACAAACCGTTGTTTTTAGAAAACTATTGAGTTCTTATAAAAAGTGGAGGTATCTAAAAAAAAACATGGGTTGGAAGAAATCAAATCTTAACTAATTGAAGGAGATAATATTCAGCAAATCGGATATCTGTAGTTTATGAGGGTTCGAATTTCGACTGAGGTTCCAAATTTGCGGACAACTCATCATCATTAGATATATTATGACGTCATTAATGAATAAAAGTACTATGACGAGTAAAACTAATATTTGTTAGGTAACATAGGTGAGTACATAACAGCACACTCATAAACGCCTCATAGACCTCATTACTAGAGCCGATAAAGTCCTAACGAGTCATAAGTGAATAACACAAAGAATGACACATAAGATAATGGACATTAATTTTCAATTGATCTACGATCTCTTAAAGAAATCTTTCAAAATTTTGAACTAGTCGTATACCGTAAATATAGTTCTATTGAAAATCTTACTAAGAAGGCACTGAGTGAGGTTGTAAGCTAATTAATTCATTTTTAAATCCTAATACGAAGCTATTTGTTTATCAGACTAACAAAAAGTAAACAAAAACAAAATAAATAAAAACCAACACTTTTTTAAATACAAAAGCAGCTATGAAGAGTACCAATACAATAATCATAGCAGCAATTGCATTACTATCCGTCATCTGAAAATATTCTCGTATCAATCAATAAGCATCTTTAACACATCGATCATCGAAGAAATGTTACAAAATAACTAAACAAAATAATAAATAAAATTTAAAACTCATTAAGCTAATGAATCGTATAACTTCTATGAAAAGCCAAAAAAAAATCCGTTTGCATAATCAACTTACAAATGAGGAAATATGTAACGAGGAAGGGAAAAAGTCCTCACAATGGTATTCTCAAGGAAAAAAATAACTCACTTATCGATTTAAGTAATTTGTGTTATTCTAAGGGTATGATATTACCAAAAGTTATTGACTTTTTATTACATAATAATATATAGTAATATCTTAGCCGTTAGTTAATAAATATACAATTTAAAAGCATTATTTAATAAAGTGAGAATTGAAACGTTCGTATGCACTCATAGTGAAACCTCAAGGGTACCCTCCTAAGCATCTCGTCAGTAATTCATCATTATTATGAGATCATTGGAAAAGATAGAAGATTCGATACGATATCGATCGATGTAGAGCAAAAA
This sequence comes from Dictyocaulus viviparus, assembly GCA_000816705.1. NCBI lineage: Eukaryota > Metazoa > Nematoda > Chromadorea > Rhabditida > Metastrongylidae > Dictyocaulus > Dictyocaulus viviparus. Next base: position 244,792 of record KN716166.1, read on the forward strand.
TCAATATCACATGACTTAAGCTTGTAAAGTTTGGAATTTTTATCTATATTCACTGGTAACAATGAAAAACACTCGGACAATTAACCGTTAAAGTTATGGACAGGATTTAGTCGCATTAGTAACCTCGATGAGTGACGAGTTAAATCACGATATGACGACAGTTCATTGATTGATTGATTTTTTTTTCATTCAACATTGATATTTCGAATGATAAAAAAAAGTATTCCTTCTCAAAACTGTCTTAACTTCATTGAATTGTGATTGAAATCCATTAAAAATCAATATCATTGATTTATTCAAATTTTGTTTATTTGGTATTAT
>KN716166.1:269526-283301 GCA_000816705.1 Dictyocaulus viviparus
AGTCTTATAATTTCAATTAGAATAATTATAAACAGTACGGTAGTTAAATATTAATAATTATTATTATTAATGAAAATATTGAAATCCTAAATATTTAAGTGAAATAATTATAATAATAATTTCAAATAGAACTACGCATCTTTTAAGAAAAATGCTATAGCGTCCAGAATTTAGCTTAGAAGATGGAGGGTGGAGTAAAAAGTAAACAATGATAGACTAAAACTAAAACGAGCGTAGTGCAGTGGTGGAAAATGTCGCACTGCTGCACAGACAGAGGTTCGATCCCGCCCAAAATCGTTGTCCCTTATGTGCCGTTGTATTGATATCGGAAACGACTAAATGATAAGCTGCTGTAGATTGTTAGCTATTGATGGCTTCAAGTTAAATTATATAGAACAGACCCTTGTCCAAACCACTACCACGACACCATGAAGACGAATACATGGAGTTTTACGAATGGGTTTGATCAAAACCATAGCTTATCTTACCAAAGTTAAATGATAGTAACCTCATTAATTTATCACTTTTACAGCATTTTGTAATTAAACAAATGAGGTGAAATAGGATTCCCAAAAATTTACAATTGATAGCAACACAGCTTTGATGTTACAACTTGAGGCGAGTTCACTCAGTAAATTCGCCATGTTCTGAAGCTTTGATCGAGTTATTTGTGACGAGCAGAAGTTGATCCGTTAACCGTATCAGCAGTATATAAGATTAATGACACTGTACCATGTGTTTTTTGCATGGGGAAGAAATGCATTGAAATGACAAGGAAAATCTATCACAGGACCTACAGCATATTGGTGGCACCGCCCATCCCTCACGCTTTCCTCAAATAGGTAGAATTTCTAGGAATTTTTCCCACACGCAACAAAATATAATCGTGAAATCTAGAAAAGTAAAAAAGGGCAACTTTAAATGTTTTTTTTTCGCAAAAAAAAACAATAAGGAATTAGTGATAGTGTTGTTCTTCAGCTTCTAACTCCGTCAAAGTTTACCTCATTGTGATAAACTTTTCCTAATACTTTAAGCTGTTTGCTTGTTGTTTTTACGTGGTTTTGTTGTATAAGCAGTGAAATATATTTTAGTCATAACATTATTTTTAGGAGGCAGGGAGGGCGAAAAGAGAGTTACTACTATTGAATCTGTTGAAAAGAATGCTTGAAATGTAGATGTACTTTCCCTCATCTGTTTCTATGGAATCGAACATTATTTTGAAAGATAAAAACAACTTTTTTTTCAATGTCGGAGCTTCTCATGGAGGTAAGAGGTAAATAGAATAGCTAAATATTCATCTGGTGAGGTAAATGAACTCAAATGATGAAATATTTGCACTAGAATAACTTTGAAAACTTTCCTGAATCGCTTCCAACATATAAAAGCTTTAAATGTGTACCGCATAAGCTATTAGTTACAGCATATTGAGCTTTCAAAAACAAATCTAGAAAGTTATTTGATATTGAACTTAATAAAGAATTATTTTGTTTTTTAATAACTATAATAAGCTTTAGTGATATGACATTGATATCCCAGCGTATTGAGTTCGCCACAAAACATTTGACCTCATGTGAGACTCGATTATTTATAATATTATGGCTTTATGTATTAGCATTAGAACTTCAGAAACTAGTGCTATGATGGTTTTCGAGTTCAATTTTAACTCAAAGCTTGCCTGAAACTCGGAGTTTTGTGATCAACTCAAGGAGTGATATGATGATTAGTTTATTTAGTGGAAATCATCAAACAGCATAGTAACAGTAACATTAAATAAAACAAATAGAACTGTTAATATCGATCGATGCATAATGAAATTTTACGCATGAGGCTTATTAGTTAAAGGAACTGAAGCACATGCTTAAAGCTATTAGTTGAATTCTTTTCCTTCGACCAGCAACATTTTCTACTAACTCAAAGTTGGTGATAATTGCAGCGAACATGTTTTCAAGGCTTAAGGTAGCAGTGACTTAGAAAAAACAATTGACTCAGCTATTGTTCATTCCATTCAACCTCACTTATTTGACGCATTGTAATAACTCTGAAATACGTACGAAAACTATGAATTTGACTCAGAATTGTTTAATAGTAAGTCTATAGAGTTAAAAAAAAGAGGTAAAAGGCGAATTTTTCATCTTATTTTAACAAGTGCTTCAAATCTGAAAAGCTATCGCGTTCTAAATCGGTATTAATCTGGTGTAGTAATGTAGTCATGGAACCTCTATGAGTATTACTTTTATTATTCTTCTTAACGAATTGGCTGCTTTCATAATAATCAATTTGAATGATTGAAGTGTTTGGAAACTCTCATTTATGAGTTACGTGACCCTGAGGTATGAGGTGTTGGAGTGACGTTTAGACGCCTATTAAATATTTTACTCAGAAAAATCCAACCTTCATCTATTCAGTAGGTTGAAAAGAGAAGGTTTCGAAAGAATGATTAGCCTCAAGTTGTTAAATACTTAACGTTAAAAGAATACGAAAATCAATAGAATTTTCTTAATGGTAATCGAAATGAGAGAGTTAATTTACTACGATATTTACCTCAGATAAGGATTGGAGGAAATAAGCTGAAAGAAAAATGGAAACTAAATTTCACACATTGAAAATTTCATGATGATAATTATTAAGTTATTCATTTCCTCAATCTTTTTGAGGATAATCGATATCTATGTCGACATTAATTATAGGTAATTTTAATTTTATAGATATGAAAGAGATTACGAACTTTATAACTCAGTTTTATGAATAATTTTAATGAGTGATATTATATCATTGATTATTTCTGAGGTATAATTCTATGAGGTAAAATTTCTGGATTATTCTTTAGATAACAAACTGTTCACTTTAATAAGCTAAACGTTTACTAAAATTTATTTGTTGTATTCATCTAACACGAATCAAATTTTAGTCAGATATTCATCTTCAAACAAACTCAGCAGCAAAACTTTATAGCGAGAATTTCCTCTGAGTGAAAAATTGCGATTTGAATATATGTATATGTAATGAGTTGACGCAGTGGCGTAGTAGTAGAGGTGGTACAGTGACACGCAGGACCAACAAGTGGACGAGTTGTGCGTTGTTCATTGGATTCAGATGAGTTTCGTTGCTGATTGACTGGTCCCGAAGGGATTGCGATCTTGTGTGGAAACATTACGATATTAAAAAAATGTTCATGATTTATTTTATCGTATATTTCAAGCAGTCAACAACTTCGAATTCTTTTTTTTTTGCTCTTCTATTTTTACTTAGTAGATCGTAGAACGCAAATTTACACAACAAAACATAATAGAGAAAATAAAATAGTGATCATTATAAGATTTTCTAATAACCAGGAGGTTTTCTTTTGAGTACTATGAGGAATTTCTCAAAACTTTGAGGCAACTATTTTTATTTACTACCTTAGTCAAAAGAAATAGTCAAACAACAATATTTTTTCATTATATAAATCGATCTAATAAAATAATAATATCTATGCTCAATCAAATTCACTTGAATAGCAATGCATTACTATAATCTGAAGATCACTACACTGCGTCCTTTAATTTTTATCTGGCTCAAAGTGTACTGTAAGAGATTTGACCAGCAAAAACGAATAGAGCAGTAAATTTCGGTTGAAAAAAATATTGATTGAGTATATAGATCAAGAAATATCGCAGGAAATAATGGCCTTTCAAAACATTTCCAAATACGCTTAAGGCCAACAACAATGCTGTTTGCAATCGAAATAATAAACAAAGATTTAAATTTCTGCTTCTAGATGAATAATTTGTTATCATTACACAATTCCAACACTGGTAATACGTCAAATGACGTCATAGTTTACATTATCTTATTAACATATGAAAGAAATGCTGCATAATAATCGATATATCGATTAGAATATTGAAACTTATGGAGATCAAAAGAACACTTTGTGAAATCGAATTGCGCAAACAAGTCGAATATTCAGCTAATCTCTATGATTTCCATGAGATAAGGTAATCTTTGGTGTTGGTCAATCTCTTGTAGCGGGATGCGCCCACGCATTCGTGTTCAACGTGATATCGTTGAGGTGGTTGAATGCTAGCCTCATCTATACAGTGAATTGAGTTGACCAATCTTCACTAAGTCATTGCTAATTATCTTACTCAGATTCACTTTGAACTCCGAAGAGATAAATGACTTAGTCGGCCTGTAGAGCGATGGCGAACCTTATTCAAACTTGCGTGTGGCACCCCTATCACTACGCCACTGGCTTCTCATAATTTTCATATGAGGTACTAATGTGATAATCTTTCCGGTTTATTTTTCCAATTTTGAGGTTTTCAGGAAGTTCGAAGCCTTTTTAAATAGAAATATTGAGGCTATATTAGCTCAGGTATTTAGTTAGATATGTAAAAAAGCAATTAAAGATTGACTAGCCGTATGGTAACTTCATATGAGGCGTCATAAACTCACTAGAAAAGATGTGGTGACACAGCTAGACGACATAGACAGTAGTGAAGTAATTAAAGAATATTAAAGGTAGCATTTAGGTCAAAGTACGGTAGCATACTGTATTATCGAGTGCAATACGCATTGCACTACAGTATCCTTTTTGTTACACATTCAATGTCGAATACTCCATGAAGCTTTTTAACAAATTTCAGTAAGCTTAGAAAGAAAACATAACGTTTATCATTGTTGATAATGAGTAGACATTGAAAAGTACAACACAATTGATATCAGTCGGAAAAAGAAACCTTAAAGAAATAAAATCACCATTAAATCAATTATGCAAAAAAGCTTAAATGACAAGATTTTATAATTGCTAGTTTGATTTTGTATTCAACTATTTAGTGTTGATTGAAAAAGTGATTAGCCTACAAAAGTCACTCATTTCAAACAAAATGGAATATTATAACATCTTGTCCGGTGAACTTCCAGAAGTTGTTCTCCGGCATGAATCATTCTTTTAGATTCCGTCGTGAGAACAACTTGTGACCAACAGCTTCATGGGGATAGAGAAAAAAAACAATCGATTCCCAAGAGTAAGCTGAGGATCTAAATACCTAAGTCCAAAAATTCGAGTCCATATGTGAGCCTCAGTGGAATAGGTTTTAATGCAAGCTGAATTATCTGATTTTAAGCCGATGTGAGTGATCGGGTCCAATATATACGGTAATTTTTTCAGCTTTATAATGTTTTAAAATTGTCCAGTTAACAAAAAGCACCAGCAAAATAGAGTAGATATAAAAGTAGTAATGTTTTTAAGTAACTTTACTACCTCCAATCACTCTCATATGGACAATACCAATGTCAGAACTCTGTCGCTCTCAATCAGTTCCTATCAATTTATAAACAAGCTTGCCGACTTTTCAAGGCAGTTTCATTTCAATAATTGTTTACTTTATGAAGTCATTCATAGAGTGGTAAAATGGAGAACAATAAGAAAAAACGATGATCGGCCTTTATGAGGAACTATACAAAGTACAGTAACCCATAGAGCACCGTAAAAAAGCTTAGTTACACTTTATTCATCTATGAAAATGATTTCATATGATCTATATTGATTTTATTATCACAGATTAATACTGTTGACTTTGAAATAGCTTGAGGTCGAAGAAAAACATTAGCAATAAATAAGTGTCGATTTGTTTATTTGTGAAAAACAGCTTATGTTTTGAGGAGTTCCACAGGAGTTTGTATTCTGAGACGCAGCTTATACTTTGAGGAGTTTCTTAGCACCAAGTCTAACAAATGACTTTACATGAGGTCTATTATGATATTTTTCCTCTTAAGCTTGCTCTTCATCCCTGGATTACAACATGTATGAAAAAACCTATTTTGAAAATAATTTCTTCTAACTGCAACAAACGAGCTTTTCCTCTTCACTTTCCATCCATCACCTCACAAGCTTAAAGGACAAAGAGCTTAAGCATTTGCAAAATCAATTATGTTTCTAGTTGTTCTGAAATGGCCGCAAAACTCGGAACCTCATGCGCAACTCGAATTCGCAATTACAAATATCCGGTCTGCCGTGCTGATCCACTACACTACCAAGGCGATTGCTCTACGACCACTCAATGCTTCCCTTATAGTAAGCGGGTACCGTTACCAGCACTCGCCCGTTAACAGGTACGATATGGTGAGCCGATATCGAGCAGCATTGCATCCAGTTAAGCCGATGAGTGTAAAAGTGCTTCCAACCTGACTACCGCTTAAATTTTGGTATCGTCGGTGATGTCCCAAGTTTACAGAAAGCCAGTAAAATTCACCGACCTTGGAGTGATTGGCTCGCGAAAAACCACTGTTTCACTTGCCACCACTACAGTACGCGCCATAACTGTACCGTTACTCTATAGTGACTCGCTACATTTGCCCTAAAGTTGGCTGCTGAAATTTGACAGTTGAGAAGTGTTTGTAGAAGAATCAGGCATCGAATGTGATTTAGTGGGTGCATATGTTGTCGGTATTAAGCTTTGGCTTAGGCTTGCGATATGCAATGAAAATTTTTGACGTTTGTTATGGATGCATGTTATTCATCTATGATGGCGGGATAAGACGCATGCCCATTGGCGGCGTCGTTTTGCGTGTCTCGATGTGATAGCGTCATAAATGTGAAAACGTTAGTCAGGTGTTACAAAGCGAGGGCGTTGAACTCCCTCCGTCAGAGTCCAAGTTTGTCCGATATGGCATGGCGGTTGCCATACGGTTTATCAATTGCAAATGACATATGAGAGATGATCTTTGGTAAAATTCCGGGCGGCAGGGCTCATGCCGCACGCGCTCGCCATGGACTTTCGCCGTAACGGTGTTTGATAATATGTTGGGCATCGATACGGCATGGCAAATGCCATACGGTTTATCTGTTCAGCTTGACCGGTGAGAGGTGTTTGTTGATGAAATTTCCGCTGTGAAACGTGACAATTGAGAGGCGTTTGTTGCCCGAGGGTGCGATCAGGATGTGTGGGAGTCGTTTCTTTACCAGGGAGTAGGTGCCCGTGTATTCCCTGTAGTTAGCTTATGATGGTTTTTGATCTAGCATTCTTAATGACGCTGAGTTAATCGCTAAACTTGGAACCTCAGGCGGAACTCATACCCGCATCGACGGTTATAAAGAGAGCAGTTCAAATTCCACTTTAGGCTTCAAATTTTGCGATTAATTCAGCATCATTAAGGATATCAAACTGAATTTAATTAATTTTATGAAAAAAAGTTTTCTGCAAGTTTGCTGTGTTCAAAAATTAATTTAATTTTTTAATAATTTAATTTAATTAGATTTCAATTAATTTAATAGAATCATTTTAAGCTTAAAATTTGCCCTACGGAAAAATTTTCTATTCAACTGAACCTCACAAATTTTTTAAAAAGGGTGAGTAATTGCGGCATGGTTTGTGTACCTTGGCGCGATAGATATGAAAACGTTCAATGGGTTTTAATACATGGGCATTCTGAACCTATGGTAGGGTACTCGTTGGTTGGATTTGGAGCTTCACAGTTAGTTGATGGATGGATGGGCGTCGACGTTTTGTGGATGCTCTGTCAGGATAGTCGATGGTTACCTTCAGATCGGATTTGATATATGTCATTTAAGATGTGCTTGTTGAAGATCCCTGCACCCAGTATTCGGTCTACGTAGAGACTATGACTGAATTATTGATTTATCCGGCAGTTATCAGACTGAAACCCGAATCCGACATTTAGGGTTAACCCACATTTATCAGCTCAACGGGAGAGGTCGGTGTCCGTGTAGTCGAGTCGGAAAGGGTGAGTAATTGCGACATGCTTTGTGTGCCTTGGCTCGATAGATGTGAAAACGTTCAATGGATTTTAATAGATGGGCATTATATGCCGATTCGGCTTTCCAGATTGTACCCGTTAGCGGGCGAGTGCTGATTATATTATCCACTTACTATAAGTGAAGCATTGAGTGGTCGCAGAGCAATGGCCTCGGTAGTTTAATGGATCAGCACAGCAGACCGGATATCTGTAAGTGCGTATTCAAGTCACGCCTGAGGTTTGGAGTTTTGTGGCCATCTCAGCACAACTAGAAACACAATTGATTTTGTAAATGCTTAAGCTTTTTGTTCTTTAAGCTTGTAAGGTGATGGATGGAAAGTAAAGAGGAAAAGCTCGTTGGCTGCAATATATCATTAGAAAAACGATTCTATATATTCCCATGAGAATTTCTCAGCAATATATAAGTACAAAGAAAGTTTATAAAATAGAAACAAGGAAAAAAATTGACACTCGAAAAGTAATGCACTTTTGCAGCTACTGAATAAATCCTTCAACACCTCAAAAATTTCTCTATAATTATTTTTTGTGAATGGAGGAACAATTCCTCGTTTGACCTCCTGGGTGGAAGCGTTGCAGTGCTGACCAGTTTATTATTTTATAAAAATTACTTGTGGTCAAAATCATTATGAGGTAATAAAAAATATTTCAAGATGCTTAATATCACATAGATAACTCGGTGAACTCATAAGGTCAACTCGGTCGACTCTAACTCATAAGGCATAAGGCAACAAAGAAAACCGCATAAATTTGTTTAGCGAAAAGCAAAAATAACAACAACACAGGTAGAAATGGAAAGCATTTTTATAAACCAAACAGAAGCGTTCTATCGGAGAAGTCAATTTAATTGAGGAAATGTATTTCATTATAGCTGAAAGCATTTTCTGAACTTCTAAGCATTTTCCTCGTTGGAGGGTATATCGATTATTGACACATTGTCAGGCTTGTAATGAGGAAATGTTCTGTCCTCAAAATCGAAATTCTGACTTAGCTCTCAAAAATGTGCAAGCCATAACTTTAATATAGCAATTTTATTTAGTTATTTTTTTTTGTTTATAGAATTTGTTGTTGCTTAAAAACCGTTTTTAACATAGACATTCTAACATATTGATCGTTGTAGATCATCCGAAGCTACGGTACATAATGACCTTCTTATCCTCCAAGGTAACTGTTTTTTGAATCTTCTACCGGATCTTATGCGATCTCTATCGATCGCATTAATCGAAAAATCAATATATAAAGCATAATAAAGCAAAAAAGTAAAATGTTGATAAATAATTCATATAATTTGATAATGTTGTTGTAGAACGAGGTCCTCAACTTTGCGCTGTATAGGACAAGAGACCCGGATATTTCTAGATGCGAATTCGAGACTCGCTCCAGCCTCTCAGTTTTTTAATTGACTCAAAGCTTTGAGGATATGATAAATCGAATAAATATAGGATCTCTATCACTCATTATAACTGGTGAAGACAAAAACAATCAATATTGAAGAAGTTTATCTTTAAAAAAACGTCTTATCATTGCAGTATCATTGCTACATAAATTCTTTATCAAGAATAGGTAGATCAATTATAAAAGGTGTAAAATCAATATGATAACATGATTATGTCATTAGCTTAAGCCGCATCAATTAACATAAATATTGGCAAGAACTTTTTCAATACAAAATTTCGGTCGGGTAAAGCTTTATGTTTTCAGCTAGCTTGTATTAGAATGTTTTTTAAAAAAAAATCAGATTAGAAGTAATTGGTTTCCTTTGTCATAAAATCAAAATAGCAGTGTTTTTATGTTTCCTTAATAATTTTTGAACTCACTGCATAACTATAACACTAAATGACCTCTGATTTCAATTACACCTCTTCTAAAGTAGGCAAAACTATTCGTTGTCAGATACACTGAGTAAAGAATTGCTATGATTAACGTATCAATCAGTAAATTATCAATGATAACAGTTGCGTAGGTGAAACTGTGGCTCAGTGGTGGACGTTCCGCAGTGACATGATGGCTCGAAATCAGTTCGCGGCCGCATCTCAGGCCTACCAAGTCCGCCATCCCTCTGGGACCGGTTAATTGGTAGTAGAAGAGTCTGGATAAGATAACTAACACTGACTTGGTGAAGAGTGACTGACTCATGGCACTGTATAGACCAGGTTCGTCGAATTGTATTGCCTATGAAGAAATGAAAGTGTATTGGAACATGAATATGAAACAAATAAAATTTAGGTTACGGTAAATAATATCAAAGCCAAAATCATTTTATTAACAATCCGCTAATCAATAGTAGAGCAACAATGCAATCAATATATAAAAAAGAATTCCATGAAACAAGTCGTCCGAAATTTCTATACATTTTGGATTGCACCACGCTTATTCTGATCATACGCTCCGCCCACTTCGTACCGTATTCAAGTGGCTCTATTACGGTATCCAAGAACTGTTTATTCAACTAAAATATGTACGTTATTTATTACAAGGTGGGCTTATTCAATGATGACAAACTCAATAACTAATAGAAAATCGATTTGATAGGTAAACAACAACATACTATAAAAATAAAGCCGCTAACATAACTCGGTAAAATGAGGTAAGATAAACACTAATTATTCATTATATTTTCGAATTAGGATTTGTTTATTAACGAGTAAGAAATCGATATTTCTGAAAAAAAAACAGCCGTAGAAAAACGTTTCATGACCAACTATTGTATTTTTGAAGTGAAAAGTATGAAATAGCAGAATAATCACTAACCTTCCTCACTTGTGAGGCAAATTTATGAGTTTGAAGCACTTTATTGATTTTTTGAGTTAACTCTTCCCTCGTTATATTCTAGAAATACAAAAACATTATTATCGCTAATTACGAAATAATTTAACACTCTTTTCCCTCATGAGAATAACACAATATTTCAATAAGAGGTTTAATATTAAGCTGAAAATCCTTTCCATTTCTTTTGCTACGTTGATTTTTTGAACAAACATTTTTTATTTGTGTTCAGTTCAGCACAATATTTATCGATCATTTTATAATGCCTCATTTTGAGGATTACCTAATAAAATAGTGCAATGCTCAAAAGGGCAGCTACGTCACACAGCTTGTTCACTAGTTAGTTTTAACCCTCGTGGATATTATTCGTTTCATTTTTCTGGATTCAAGAACCATGTGGCATTTACACGAGAGTTTAGCACCATATATCCGGGTTCGAGCTCAGCCCAGGCTAATCACGCTATTCCTTAGGGATGCTTTAAATTGCACTCGTTTCATCTGGGAAGGTAAAAACCTTTGATTTGGAGCATTTTTATATAAACAGCTTATTTAATAAATAGCTCAGCAAGATTTTATTGAAGGTGTCGTCATACTCCGATCCTCATAGAAAGCTTCAATCAACTAAATAAGAAAATACCCCGACAATAATAAACAGAAATCTTTTGTAACACAGATACAGTACTCTAAATGGATCTAATAGATCAACTTTGATCTATTTTGCGATGATCTATTTTTCGATCAATATGAAAATATGACAAACTTTCTTGGAAATCACTTCGGCGATGTTCAAATATCGTGCGATCAAAGAATTACGTGGTTGATCAGCGAAAAATGGCAGAAATAGCATCGGAATACTCGAACAGATTCCTTCTTTGATACTAAAAATAAATTCTTTATAAAAAACAAAATTCGTACTTGAAGCGAATTTTTAACCTTACTTTATAACCTCCTATTTTGCTTACCACAAGGTCGCGCTAATGGTGATTAGTCTCAGCATTTTGGTCTACATAAACCACTAGCGATGTCGATGTTATATAGAGTGAAAATGAGTGAATAAAGTGAGTAAAAATTTGGTGATTTGGTAAAACCTTATTAAATGTAACCAGTATCGTACTGTCATCCTCAAGATATCACATTGCGTAAGAATGTGTGGCAAACAGCTTGGGGATTGGAGTGAAGACAAGAAATTATCTCATCTATGTATGGCATAGCTGTTTGAGTAGTACCTGTCTTGTGAGAGGCACCACTCGTTCGTCTTGATGTTATAGCTAAGATGTTTGGACAGCAATGCTCTATACAATGTCTCAAATAAACCACTCCACTACCAAGTCAGTACTGCTTATCCTTCCAGATTATTCTGCTGCCAACTATACAAATCTCTAAAAATTTAGTTGGCCTAGTGCCGGACTTTAACCAGCATGTACCGTATTCAAGGGGGCGCAGTGGCTCAGCGGTGGAGGTGCCGCAGTGACACGCCGGCCTATTCAGTTCGTGACCGCGCCCCAGGCCTCCCAAGCCCGCCATTCCTGCGGGGTCGGTAAATCGGTACCAGAGGAGTCTGGGTAAGATAACTAGCACTGACTTGGTGAAAAGTGGTCAACTCAAGTCATTCTATAGACCAGGCACGCATTCAACCACCTCCACGATATCACGTTGAACATGAATGCGGGGGCGCATCCCACCACAAGGGATTGATCAACGCCAACAATTATCTAATTATCTTATCTATACCGTATTTAAACGTCACATTACCTCCTATCAGTAGTAAGCTATAGCAGTTCATATGTGAAAAAAAAATACTAAAGATTAGAAAGAGGAAAAAATTCAACTCAAAAAGAATGGATTCGTTTTCCTGAAAATTTACCTCTTCAATCCTCCATGTGTGAAAAACAGTACCGTATTCTTATGTGCCAATATGTCATTTTGTGGTGCCCACGATAAAATTCTAATATGTGACTTGACAGATTCTATCTGAAAATTCGAATACATTTTGCTCAGGTTTTTTCAGCTTTTCTCTGGTTATAAATTAACATTACGTAAAAGATAAGCTAGATAAGCTTCGGCATTGATCAGTGCCTGTTGCGGGATGCGTCTACGCGTTCGTGCTCAACGTGGTATTGTGGAGGTGACTGTATTCGAGTCTCGTCTGTACAGTGATTCAATTTGATCACTCTTTATCAAGTCAAGCCTAGTTATCTTATCCAAACTTCTCTGGTAAAAAATTACTGCCCACAGAGGAATGGTAGGCTTGAAAAGGTTTCTAGACAGCTACGAACCTGGTTTGGGCTTGCCGCGTTTCACTGCAGCACCTCCACTCGTCGCAGTACTATTCATTAATATTGATGATAATAGTGTTTTTGTTAATTTCGATGGTTACATGAAGCCTAATTAACTCGTTTTTGAGAGCGCCAATAATATTCGTTCCTCAGGTTCTTTCGTCCACGATTCTGTATGATAGTATTTTTTTTTTCGTTAATTTTGAAGTTACATGGAGGTAACTACATGTAATAAGAGGAAAGACGATTATGTTGTTCCAAACGTTCTTCCTTCCGAAATCCGACATGCGATTTCGTCAGTAAGAAATCGTAGAGCTCCCGGGCCAGACAGGATTAGACCAGAACATTTGAAGAATCTACCACCAGTTATTATAAAAACGCTGACTCGACTCTTCACACGCTACCTGTCCGATTGCAAAGTTCCAAGTCAATGGAAAACTAGAAGGACCGTGTTGCTGCACAAATAGGGAGACGTTCACGACATTGGTAATTATCGCCCAATCTGCTTGTTGTCAGTCGTCTATAAACTTTTTACACGAGTCATCCTTAACAGGATTGGCAGAAGACTAGACGAAGCACAACCACGTGAGCAAGCAGGGTTCCGAAAAGGGTTTAGCACGATGGACCATATTCACACAATCGCAAGACTCATAGAAGTATCACGAGAGTATAAGAAACCACTCTGTCTCACATTCATCGATCTAAAGAAAGCTTTTGATTCTGTAGAGACAGAAACGGTTATGGAAGCGTTGACAAATCAAGCGCTTATAACTCCGTATATCAAGATTCTTCGTTAGTTATATAAAAATTTCACTACCAAAATTACCCCGTTTTACAAAGACATCATCATTAACGTAAAAAGAGGGGTCCGACAAGGCGATACTATTCCGCCAAATTTATTCACAGCCACTTTTGAGAATATCATGCGAAAATTGGAATGGGTCGAAATGGGAGTGAAAAACAACGGTCGGCAAC
>KN716166.1:283744-295235 GCA_000816705.1 Dictyocaulus viviparus
GTGAAGAGAACGAAGAACACAAGGCTCCGAGCCCACCCTTTTGATACGACGGTTCTTCCTGCCTTAACGAATGCTTCAGGAACTTGGACATTACGAAAGCAGAATGAACGTTCATTGAGCACAATACAGCGCTCAATCGAAAGTGTAATGCTTGGCGTTTCCCTGATCACTCAGGTGAAAGAGGGAATAGGAAGTTTCGAACTACGTAAAGCATCAAAAATCAGAGACGCAGCCGTGTACGCCAAGCTTTCGAAAATTAGGTGGGCCGGAAACGTGATGCGCATGGATGGTGGTGTCATAACAAGACAATTTAACTGTATGAAATAGTTTTTTTTTTACAAATGAAAATGTGTAGACGAATACGAAAATGTTCAACTAACCATTGGTCCATCATAACTGAAAATAATTCTGTAGTCGGAAAATGAATTGAATACATCAAAAAATGTGGATATAACCTAAAATTTAAAAAATAATTCAATAGTTAGAAAAAAAGCTCTACATGCTTTTATTACTATTAATTTATGAATATTTTTAATATATATTTATTAAAATATAGTTAATTTTAATTTTTAAAGTGAAGAAAGCTTGAGGAAAGCTGCTAGCTTTTTAAGACGAGAAAACTTCCAATAATCGTATAATAGTAACTATTCATTATTGAGGTTTTAGATTCTAATGAGAGGTACTTTTTTCCTCTACGCGTTCGATTATTTCATTGAGGGAATTGATTTCAAGTAGGATAACGAATAAGTGAAAGAGTACAAAATGAGAAAAACTATTCGTACTTCTGGTGGTGCAACAATCCAGTTGACAATCGATCCGAAAGCAACATAAATGGTTCCCTTTGAACTCGGATCCTCAACGAATTGCCGCAAATCCGAAGAAAGTGGATTTGAATCTGAATATTTAGATCCTTGCGGATTCGTTTATGGTTGAAAGCTGATAAACGGTTTCTTTATGAAGACCGTGCACATTAAAAAGATTTTCAACGATATATAAAAATTGGCGATGGCGCAGCAGTGGAGGTACTATAGTTCTACGCTGGCCCGAATCATGTTCATGGCCGCCTCTAGAAGATAAACAGCACTGTCGCAGACCTGTATAGACCAGACTCGCACTCAGTCACCTCAACAATATCACGTTGAGCACGAATGTGGAGGCGCATCCCACAACAGAGATGAATATTCATTTCTTACCAGTTGCCGTAGGCTATCATAGTTTTATATCTACATAATTTATATCCCCATAATACTGAATTATTCAAGAGTTTCAGTGATGCGATCGGTAGCACAACATTCCGAAGATCCACATGTTTTGAGGAGTTCAATCCCCTTTTGAGGCTTTGCGTTTGTAATTAACTCAGTATCATGAGGGTACGTTAATGTGTAGTTTAAGGGTTATTTTCGCGTCGAATTTTTGATTTGTTTTTTAAAGGATTTCTAAGAGCTTTTTATCATTTTAAAACTTTTTATAGTTACCTTGACAATACTCAGCCACGTTGATTAAGTCGCGGCTTTGAGCTGACGGAAATCCATAGCGTGATGGAAAATCGGTAAACGTTCCAGAAGCAGCCTATTATTGAGAGATGCTTCAAAAACCTCATAAAGGTGGTGGTTGTATTTATTTAATATATAAAAAAAGAGTCTCTCCAAATACCTCGTAAATTATTTTGTAGGAATTGCGAACACCCAGAAGATCTCCAGCTTTTTGCAGCCATTTGTTTGACACCATATTTATAATGTACTGGAAAAACTATGTCGTTAATCCTTTTCTCTTCCTTGAAATCTATTCGCGAAAATTTCTTTTCACTCTTTTTTTTGAGGTCAAATGTTTATTGAAGGAAGAGCTAAATTCTTCAGTAAACCTGCTCGGTAACGACGTCTTTTATTGTTAGGAGACGACCAACAAATCGAGTCGCATCGAATTCCATCACATCATATGTCTTGGTGTAATAACTGAAGACGAAAAGAATTGAACAAATGAAGAAGAAATTAGAAGACAAAAATGAATAAACATTGTGATGCTTAGCATCCGAAAAATTTTATTTAGATAATATTCTATTGTAAAGGAAATGAAAGGCACGTAGCGTAGCGGTATGAGGTGTTGTAGTGTCAAACGGACGGCTGTTCGCGTCCGCACTTAAACCTACCAAGCTCGACATCTCTTCATCAAGGCTTAGTGGTGCCAAAAAAATGTTCGAGTTAAAGTTACACTACCCGACAAGTGAAAAACAATTACAGCATTGCAAATAAGTGAGCAGTTACTCGCTGAAGAATTCGAATCGATTAGGAGTTAGCTCCAATGAATGAGCTGTAGACCACTCATGGATAGACTGACATGCTGCTCCTCAATAAAAATGTCAGTAGTGCATAAGTGCGTTACAAAGTAAACTTGAGAACAATCGAAAAACATTGTTAAAGCATTGGGTCTCATTTCCCTGACAAACAAAGAGCCCTCGATATGATAGCGAGTGGGCTTCCAAAATCTCACAACTAAACATGGCCTCCATGAACAAGAGTGAACCGAAGTGACTATCTGTGAGTGAAGTCCACCAGCACTAGCAGCAGAATTCTCCTTTTGATGAATTACGAAACAGTGAAGGTCTCTAAAGAAGAAGACACATGCTCATAAGCGTTGTTCATGACACTGGAGAATAACCGCCCCTTATTTCATACAACGATGCGGATGTCGCGTTGTTGTGCTGTACCTTGTCCCTCAAGCTTGCATGCAAACATCTTTAGTTTTTCCAAACAAAAAATCACTTGAATCACTTTTCAAAATTAGAGTTAGCGACCAAGGATCAGGTAGGAAGCCGTACACGTGATGTGTATGAGCGATGACAGGTGACACGAACGTAAGTGATGAAATTGTACTGAAACTTAAACTCATAGCAAAATGACCTCCCATTCAGTGATGAGATCTCTTGATCAAGTTACTAGGAAATATTATGATGATCAGCGACTTTCCTTGAGTGGAAGGAATACATTGGGCCAAGGCTGCACATGAGGGATCACCCAAGAGAATAGGTCAAAATGTACGTTATACTGATGACCGTTCAACTTTGTCGATGATCAATGAAATCAATCCAGATGATTCAGGTGAAAATGTAGTTTGTGCTATTCTATACTGTATTACTGACTGACCTTGGAGAAATAACAGGATTTCGACCAAATCCACGATACATACTGGATCCACTTGAGAAATCTGTATTATAATTTCATTAATGTTCTGACGTTTATTAAATACATAATGATTGATTTTTCTTTATCGGAAAACGATAAGTAAAAGTATTACCGGTTGTTGAAAAGACGGCTATTTTAGTGTCGTAGTGCTTTTGCATATATAAAGCTATTGCACCTTGTGAGGTAGCAAATAGTTCGTCAAGAACTACAAGATCGTACGATGTGTTCAACACCCGTTGAAAAATTTCTAAAAATTTCCAAACACAATCTATTATGAAGAAAATATTTCTACTATATTGATGTATATCGATCGAAAATTTATGATGCTTCACATTTTTGCCATATGATTACAGCTGTTCTTTTAATGAAATATACCATAAACAATTTTGTAAACACTAATGCAGCTTCTATTTCATAAACGATATGCTTTACTTCTCAAAATGATCTTTGATCTATAAGATTGGCCAATCACCAATTTTGACCTGTACGCTTTATAATGCAAAAAAAGAAACTACGGTATTGATTTTTATAATGATTTATTAAGTTTTCAACCAATTATGATAGGTTGTAGAGATCTTATATTATCGCAATGTTGAGTCAATTAATAAACTTGCTACCTCAACCGACACTCAAATTCACATCTCCCACACGTGTGCTGCTACCGTTTGCAGTACCTCGTCGTTCGTTCTGCGATCACTCAATCCTCTACTTATTCTTTTATAGATATATTATCAGTATTCTCTCGTTAAAACGATATGAAGCTCAAGTTCAGCAGTTATCAGCTTAACTGATATCAGCTCACTAGATCAAACCCGTTAACGGTATGGTACTGATATTATACGCACTAAATATAACTGAAGGGTTGAATGATCACAAAAAGAGGACCTTATCAGTGCAAACGATAGCACACAAGACCGAACATCCGTATACTTAAGCCTAAGTCTCGTTTGAGGTTGTAGACTTTGCAATTGACTCAGTATTCTAAGTGATGTAGTAATTAATTGTTAGTTGTGTCTGATTGCTTCGAACGATTGTAGTGTATAAGAAATATTGTTGCTGTTATCACTACTAGAGAGGCATCTACCTCAAAATTTCTAATGAGGTAAGCAAAAGTGTTTTTATTTGAAGAACACCGTTTCATCTGTGATAGAAAACTTTTTGTTATATATAATTGAATGAAAATTTCAAAGCATGAGGTGTGTGTTGGATTTCTGCTTCTTTAAAAGTAGAATATGTTTTATAATCTTTTTTTCAATAAGTAAACAAATTTATGGCTTACTATCATTGAGGGAATGCTGGAGGTACTGTAAACCAATAATGTGAGGATCTCCAAATATAGCAGGTGTCATTTCCAAAAACCAAAATACCTTAGCCATATTTCCTTGATCTGCTGTCTTCATTTCCTCTGTAATGATAATCAGCTGTAAGTTGCTTGGAAAAATAAAATCTCTTAAGCTTAAAGATTGAAGCTGAGCTCATTTTCGTCAGTAAAATTATTGTTTCAAAGTTTTCTTATCGAAATATGAGAAGATTATTTTGAATCTAATGCTAGCTTAAAAATGTTAAGCCACTACAGTGCCAGTAGATTGCTGTATAAATATACTATTGGTCACTCCAATAAGAAATAGCAATGCTTATAACTCATTCATTGATTTTTTCAACTGCAATTTAATGTCAAATCGTTTTATAGAGAAGATTTCAAATGTTTTCACTTACGAAAACAATTATAATAAATTATCCAGTTCAACACAAGACAGCATCGCCTCTACCCCAAAAGGAGTTCATTACTCAACCGAACCCCATCAACTTCAACAGGGGTAGCATAACCCATCAAACTAACCAGTTTTACACTCAAATACAGTGAATGAGTCCACTATTTTGAGATAAGTGGTAGTTATATAGCTCATGTAATCTCTATACGGTTCGCAGCTACCTGTGCGATACTCAAATCATGGTTTAATGATACTGTCTATTATGATGAAAGAGGTGTTTGACTCACTGGGTTGTAAGCAACCTTGGTGTATTCTACTCAAACAGCCACTATTTAAAAAGAAAAGCCATGAAATAGTAGAGAGATAAATCAAATCAGGCTTGTAATTGTTACGGAGCTTTTTTTAAAAGGCTCTGTCGACGTTTTTATCGCTGATACTTTCAAGCTGTACTTTGAGCTAAAGCTTTTTTCTATTCTTTGAATACACTAATATAACAACAACAGAAATCTCGTAGAAAACAAAGTTACGATTTTTTGTGAGAGAAGAAACTTTAGAAATACAAAAACAAAATCAATCATACGTGGTAAGATTGTCTCCAAATTCTGAACTCCTTTTCCGAGTGATCCAAATGATTTACGATTCATCGAATAAATCGATACGTTGTGACCTTTCATAGCTAATCTTAAACAAAAAAATATTCATCCAAGAAAGAAATCCGAGTTAGTATTTTTAGCAAAAGCTTAACAGAATAAGCTCAATGAATGGAATGAAAATAAGACATTGCAAGCTGTGGATAAGCCTTTAGAGAAGTCTATTCGTATTCAGCTTAAGTGAAATGAGGCGCAGTGGTGGAGATGCCGTAGTGGTAGGCAGGTTCAAATCAGTTCATGACCGCACCTTCGGCTTACTAGGCAGGTTATACCATCTAGGAATGGTAAATAAGTACCAGAGAAGTTTGCTTAGGATTAACAGAACTGTTTTGGTGAAGTCTGGTCAATTCAAGTCACTGTAAAGATCAGGATCAAGTCGCACTCCATCACCTCCACGTTTAATACAAATGCTTGGCGCATCCCGCAATATTGATTGGTCAACACTTAAGCCTATTTTTATTCTTATTTGTATTCAAAATGGTTATAAAACAATGACAGTATAATAATAACTTGAATTGTTTGACTAAAAATGAAATAAAGCTGAATAATGCTTTTGTTTTCAACTTTTCCTCTTTTCATCGAACCTCACTTTGAAGATGCTTTCGACGCCTCAGAATATCTGCCACATATAATTTTGCATTCATCAGAAAGAAAAGTGCTACAAATAAAACTTTCTAGAGATTGTAAGGTTTGGAAAAACGCAGGAGTTGGAGGTATTGAAGTGGTAAGGGCATGTTCGAATAGATTGGCGCCATCATCTGGGCCTATCAAAACCGCCATCTCTTCAGGTGTTGGTAAGTTCGTGTACGAAGAATTTGGAAAGCTCTACAGCAAAGAGTTAATGAATATTACTAGTCTTAGGTAAAAACCAGATTCAAACTCATTCATCTTAGAGGCGAATGCGGATGCACACCTAGCATGGGTTGATCATCTCCAAATAGACCTTATCTCATCAAAGCGTGTCTGATTTTTGCATTATAAATTCTTATTCTTGCGAAAAGCTTTACAAAACGATAAAAGCATAATAAATAAACTTACCGTTCAGCAAGAGGCTTCATTGTAAGAGCGTGACTTTTTGAGTTCCAAGTGTTCAGGAAAAGAATATTTGCAGCAGAAGAACATAACAGCAATTGCATATAAATGAGGCATGATACCTAAAATTTTTTCAGTGATTGATTTTGATTCTTCATCAACAACTACAATAGATTATAATTGCATCGTATTGATACCCCTTCCTCCCTCTTTGTTTTTGAGTTAATCACGGAATGATCTAGGTGAAGCTGGAGTCGCTTTACAGAATTTTATTGTGAAGGAAATTTTCGTTAACGCCATAAACAGTAAACAAACAAGTAGTAAAGATTTATTCCTACGGATTTTGTGATTCATAGCCGTTTATATCCTTGAATAGTTTTCTATCCAGCTGGTCTTTGACTATTTTTTTTTACAATTAATAAAGTTGAATTCAAATTTTACATGGCTTTAACTACCGTAACGTTTTTTCTTTACATAAAGCACTTGCAGGCGTACTATTAAATTCCTTTAAGGTTAAAAACTCCTCAGTGAAGGATATGATTAGGTTGCATTTGGAAGCATTCGAGAAAATAAATCAAAGTAAAGAATACTGAGGATTTTGGATGTTTGCCAAGAACAGCTCAAACCAAAAAACGCGGAAACCAAGGATATAAGTTAAACGAGGAATTTTCAATATTGATTTTCTATAATATCGATCTTCTATGATCATCTTCTATTTGAATTTGTATTATTTCAAAACGTATATAGCCGTAGAATCCATTTGTTAGCTAACACGACGATTTATTTCTAAGAGAATTAGTACCGTTTCCGTAATGAGTTTCTCTCTAATGAGGTAACCTCACTAAGACAACGAAAAAACTCAATACACTGAGAATTTTTTAGTAGTAAGCTTGATTAAATTTTGTTTATATTACTTAATTAGCATACCTGTGTTGAATATTTATACATTCAGTGAGTAGATGCCCTCAAATGAAAGCAATCGAAATGATAACGATAAGATAACGATTGTTTTTCCTAATGAATAGCCATTATGGGAGAGAAAATTATGAGCTTATAGGTACGTTTTGCTAATTCAACTGGCGCTGATAATGTAAACATTATTTATTTGTTTATTTTTGTACAGTAAGAAACATATGTAAAGGTTTTCTAGATTGATACTTGAAGCTGGGATTATTTAGATTGCCCTTAGAAACTCTAGCTATGCTAACTCTTTTAAGCTGAGACTCACTATCTTATCGTAATCAGATTTCTTTTTCCCATCATCAGCTTTGTTTTAGTATGAAAAATTTCGATAGAAAATTCTATGATGTCATATTTAAACGATGATCTCTCCAATCAATACCGTATTTTTAAATCTGAATAGCATCGATCTCTGCTGATAGATTAAATAAAAAACGAGGAGGTTGATGAAATCCGTTGTGCTCGTTTTTTTTTGTGGAATTTTCCCGATCAGCTGCTATTCAAACTATTCAAATGTTAGTTTTTTTCGTAGTCTCTGAGATAAAAAACCACCTCAAAATTGAGCGATAATTTCAAAAAGTTGGTATAAATGCGGTTCAAGTAGAGCAATTTTGAGCACATGAGGAGTTTTCATACAGTTTAGATAATTTTAGCAAACCCTCATGCTTAACTCATAACTCATTTTACTGCTTCTCTCTATTAACAAGTTAAACAATTGATGTGCTTTTCATTAGCACTAGATACACAACCAATTTAGTCACATAACTAGCCGTATAAGGAAAAATCCGTAGATGAACCAAGCTGCTTCTTTTCAAAACGTTCCTCTCCCTCACTATTCTTTTACTTTCACTTTCAATTTTTCCTCTCATACATGGAAATATGGTAAAATTATTGCAAATATCAATAAAAATATATTTAAATTGCTCATGATGTACCGTACTGATGAGGGAGTTATCGAGCATTTTGAAGCTTTTGAGTTTTAAGCTATCTATCGTCGCTCTATTTGTTCAACAACTTTTGTTTTAGATAAGCTCTTAGAGCGTACTCATTCCTAAATATGTTCGTCTACTGAACGTAATATTGCCCAACCTAACATATGCATTCCGCTTGAAAAGCTATATGAAAGAACAAACAAGTTTTCTCACTCATTACCTCAAATAACTCGTAAACAAAGCTTAACATATCTTCATAAAAATTTCCATTATAAATGAGTTTACAATTAAAAAAAACGAATTATAAATGTATGAATTAATATGTGCATTAAATTTATCTCAGAATGAACATTCATTTATTACATTTTGTTAAACGGTAGGTCATTAGGTATTAAAAGCTCCTCAATGCATAAATTATCCCTAAGAGAATAACCTCACTCAAAAAAAACAACAATAACTCAATGCATTGAAAAAACTAAATGTATTTTTTACTAATCACTTTACCGTGAAGCTTACGAAATTACTTTATACCATATCATACTGCTCTAGCAGTTCGTCGACAGATGTAACTATACTGGTGTAAAGATCATTGCGGCTTAGAATGCGTTAAATAAGGATAAAACCGAGAATACTTTTGCACCAAGGCTCAATAGCTCGATGGATCCACGCTTCTAATTGGCCAATCACGTGTTAGACGTTATAATTTTTATGATATTTCGAAAAAAAAATCCTTTTGTTTTATTACAGACCTATTTTTGAACACGATCGTAATCAAGAAAGTGTTGAGGTTATGAGGTTCATTTTGTGACGATGATGAAGCATTAGAGGAATGTTAGATAAGAGAAGCTCTAATGCTGATCGATCATGTTGTTTTTATGCGCTTCATGTTAACTAGAAGTCAATATTAATGTCATGCTAATCAAAATCTTTTTATTTTTCATAAGTTGAGTCAATTGTTGTTACCTCAGCACGTTCAAGACTTCACTTCAAAGCTGGTTTTCTTTTTTTATTTGTTTTTCATGTCATTCATTAATTCACTCGCTTGGCTTTATCAGTAAGCATAAAGTGACTATCACTCTTCCATTTAAAAAAAACTGAGGAGGTTTAGTTGCAGTCCTCATTTCAAAAAGCTGAGAAAGTTTGATTTCGTAATCGAATGGAGTCGTTGATGTTTAATATTTCTATATTTTCGGGTAAAATTTGATCTATTTTTTTAGATGGCTACAGTATCGAAAATATTTAGAATATTGATAAATAGAACAACAAGCGATAAACAGTAACTCTATTGCCTCATTGAATGGACTCAGAAAAAATTACAGTACTGTAACGATGACGTCATTAATACTTACAGTCTTTATCATTAACGGTTTATTAAATGTTGTTAGCTTTCATTTCTACGGATCGCAAAAAGTGGTATAATTGAAAAATGAATTCGATCAATATGCATTCTTTGCTCTATGCTATGTCCTATACTTCTGTTAATTTAAAGAAATCATAGTAGTGGTTGAACGGAATTTTTTTGATCTTCTGTTAGCAGAAAAACTTTACGAGAGAAATACAACATCATAATATTACATTTCAATTGTAAATTTTGTTAAAAATTTCAATACATAATAAATATCCATTAAGCATAATGTCGCAAAGTAAACATTTGACGACATCAAATGAAATTTTCTCAGTTGAAATTTCCTCGAATCTAACTCCTCAATCAATACAAAATAAGAGACCTCTGTCTTTGAAGCCGACAGGCTTCCGAACTTAATTGACGTCAAGTCAGAGAGCTACTTGAAATCCTAATGCCGTCTAATTTAGCGTCACGGTAGGACCTCTGATGACAATCGAGTCTTTCGATTTTCTGGTCAGTTGGTTCATTTCGTGCAGAAGAATCCTTGATGAAATTTAGTGAAGAAGCTTGATGTATTCGAAAGAGTTCCAAGCAATTTTAACTCAAAAGATGTATATTTTATATTTGAAGAGTAGGATTGTACAAGTGATAAATATAAATATCCTTTGATAAAAAACTAATTTTATGAATGTTCCTATGTTTTCGAACAAGCTAGAAACGACAACAACATCTAGAATAACAAGCTGTACTCATTTGATTTTCTGAGGAAAATGAAGCTAGATGGTTCATAGCTGAATATGTCAGAAGCCGCTTATACTTCTCTTCCTCTTTATGCTTTTCCTAGTCCTCATAATTTGTTCGATTTTAGTGCAAAAGATCTTCTTCAAAAGATAAACGAAGTTTTTCTTCATATCTATTGAGCACTTAATGCACTCCATATCAGATTTCATTCCGAAAAAAATCCTTATCAATAATATCATCAATCAATAACGATCGATTCCTTTCTATCACCCACCGTATCTGCCTAATATTTTCAATCGATATTGATCGACACTGCTTCTATTGCTTACAGCATCTGCTTCTACTCCTTGCAGTTTTTTTTCTGCTTGTTCGTTTTTTTGTAAAGTACTTAAAATATTATTATAAAGAAATATCAACATGTTGATTTGAGTGATACAATTAATATCCTCCATTGCTGAGTCAATCAGAAAAAATTTAATTAGTGAAGAGAATCGAGTGACATGAGACTGAGGAAAATCATTAGAACATGGAGTTGGAAATCATCTGTTACGGAAACAAATATTTCTTACTGATTGTTTATTTTAAAAGAAATCTTTCCAGAAATCTAATTGAGGATTGATCCTCGAGGTTTTTAAGCTTCCAGCTTTTTAAAAAATCAGCTGACTATCATTTTTAATAATAACAATAAACTACGAAAAAAAAGAAACCGGTATCAAACGACATTTTAAAATTTAGATTGTTACTTATGTTATAAAAAAAGTTTTTTGTTTTTGAATGAGATTATTTTCGAGGCAGATTAAATCCTTAAGAAAACAAATGCTTAAATTTTCTTTCTTATTGATTATTTAATATCGTATCATATTTCATTCACGTCATAAGGATATCGACGTTGTTGATGCGATTCATGACTTCTCCGCCCACTTTCGAAAGTTGAAGTGGG
>KN716166.1:319390-336487 GCA_000816705.1 Dictyocaulus viviparus
TAAAAGACTCCAAATGGATCTGTAGTTTTTCAATTTGAAATTCAGAACTTGATAGAAGTTCAGGGAATCATTGAATGTAGATCGATGCAGCTTGGTGTTCGATGAGGACAATATCGTCGAGGAATCAAATGACTCACTCCCCATGCAACAAAATACTCATTTTTAATGCTTTTCTACATACTAATATTAGCAATAGCTTATTGAAACTGTAACACAAAACTTCGAACCTTGTGTGATTCACCTAACGAGGACCATAGTAGTAGTACAATCGTTAATACACCAGACCACACATTTGTATATGCGGGTTCGAGTCTCGCTTGAGGTTACAGGTTCTGTGATCAACTCAACATCATTGGGAATATAGGAACACCATTACAGCCTTTAATAGCTGGTGAAAAATGAATGTTCTATGAAGGTTATCAAAGAGGTTAATCGAAGGAATCACCGTTTTTTTTTGTGTATACAAAACGAATATTATACCTCATTTTCCTCATCTATTCCATCCTCATGGATATTTCAAAATAAGCTTGACAAATAACAATAATTCTTAATATTTATTGTTTTATTGTTATTGGTTGGAATTTGCATCATTAGTCATTTATCCTTTTTTATGCTTTTCCTCCGTCTCCGCCCATTATCCGTTTACTATAAAATGTCAAGAAATCCGTCTTCTCTCGTCATTTGTATCATTTTTTTTGAATTTATTCAGTGTTCTTTCTTCTTTCATTTTCTCATTAAATAGAAAAAAATTCTTTCTGTTCTTTTAAGCCTTTTCACCTCGTTTTGTTTTTGAGTTTGAATTACCTCAAGAACAATCTGAATTAATCGTTGATGACTTTTCGTAACATTTCATTATATTTGTGAGAAAATTTGTTCCTCAATGAGTAAAAGAAGTAATACGTTCATTTAACAAAATTCAGTAAAATCAATGTTCTATTGATTGAATGGAGTGAACAATGAGTGTTATACGTAACGAACGACCAAAATTGTGTAAAGCTACCGTAAGCTATCATGGTAAATTACAGGTAAGAATGTTTTCCTCATAGTATAGATACAATCTGATTTGACTCAATCAAAATAAAAAGTAAAAAATCAATACGTATATTTGTACCATGCAAAGTTTTCTAGATAAAAATTATGAAACGGATGTTTCGCTATCGATTATGCAGTTAAACGTTGATGATTTTTTATAATTATAAAAGGAACGTGGAAAAAAAAGTCTAATGAGGCTTCAGCTTCTCTTATCTCTTATAGTAGTAATATAATAAATCAAATTTGCTAAAAAAAATTATAATATAAAATATTTTGTTTCTAACATTCTATTATTCGGTGGATAGCGAAAATAATAACTCATTATACCGTATCACTCCGCTATTAAAAAGGCTTTTTCTTTGATTAAAGATCTACTGATGTTATTAGCTTAATGAGCCTAATCTGTCAAGAGAACAATTTTTTCGGCTACCTTTATTACAATTGAAATCTTCACGTTCGTTTTAAACGAGTGAAATGCACCTTTGCTTTTCCCTCGAAAAAAAAAGTAAGGAAAAGCCTCTGCTTAGATCTCAACAACGTTTCATTAAATATTAAACATTGAAAAAAACATCAATAGCAGTATATTCGCTTACATTCAACGACTATTATCAATTTTTTTCCTCCTATTACTCGAAAAACTCATATTTTTGAACTGTTTGTAGCTTGAAACTCGTACATTTTATGGATTTCCTTTCGAATTTATCTATTTCGTTAAACCGTTTTATGTTGTTTGCTAAATAAAATAGTATAATAATAATTATTTATGGACTCAGTTGACATAAACATAACGTTCGAGTGCTTTTTCTTTTATCAACAAACAAAACAAATGAGGAAATACAGTATCATTGAATGGCTCGATGAGTGACATCGATCGATAATCCATAAAATACAATCTTGAATAAATGTCTAAGATAGTCAGTATTATATTTTATCAACAATATTATCACGTATCATCATCCATCAACATAACACAGCTTTACAGCTTGACACATAAATCAATAACGAAATGAATCCGAATCGATTCGATAGAATTAATTATAGATTTTCGAACGTATGAAGTTTGATAATGATTACGATTTGAAGACAAAAATTGCATCGATTTGGCGAAAAAACGCTGATGATTGCGAAGATGTGGATGAACGTGTACTGTCATTGCTAGAATTGACGGTACGGTATGGTACAGTATGGTACAGTAAGCCGTCGATTACTAGCTGACCAATCATACTATCGCTTTGAAATACTGTCAATAATGCTAATGTATTCCATCGTATCCGATACTTTCATTGTACATATCATCTCTAATCATCTTCATTGTTATGTTTTTTAAATATATTTTTTTCTTTCACTTCTACCTCAAAATGAGAACAATACTTTCTTACTGTAATTACATTTCACAAAATATTCTCTACCGTAACCTTTATGATTTCCACAAAAACAACGACTATATAATTTTATTATATAATAAAATGAATTTTCTATCAATATAAAATACCAAAAAAATATTCAAACGCATGAAAAAAATTAAAATCCTACATTTATAAGAAAAATTTATAATAATATTTTGCGTAGGACAAGAAAAAATAGATCAATCAATCAGTCAAAATTTATTTTACTTGCCTATTTTTATTTATTTTATGTTTACTTATTCTTATTTACTTATGCTTATTTATTTATCTATTTATTTACTTTATCGATTCAATGAGAAAGAAGAAACCACTTCAATCCTTTCCTAATTTGCCTCAATCACTACTAATGAAATTGTTTTGGTACGAGAAGAAACTTCATTTTATGTGTTGTCTATTCAACTCCTACTTTTTTCTTTTGACTCATTAAAATATGCAATGCATTGTTTGTCAAAGTGAGGGAAAATCACTCAGTGCTTTAAACTGTCACCTTATCGTTTTCAATTACAAATCGTTTTAGTTTCAAGATCGTCTATCGTATATCGATAAACGTTATGATCATCTACGAAAATTAACGCAAACGTTGAAAAAGAAGATTAACGAATTAGAGGTTGGTCAAATTATGATTTTCTCTAACCATTAAATGAGTAATTTTCCTCCTTGATATACCTCTTTTGTTTTTTTCCATTCAATTCGAAGTTTTCTTCATTCTCTTTCATGCTTTTATCTACGTTGTTTCATCTGCTTGTTCTATTTCTATTGCCAGTATTCACCTCAATTTTACTCTAAAAAATTGCATTGAATCAGAATATTTGAAGGACATAATGAGGCAAGAGAACGATGATGAGAATATGGAACAAATCAGATCACTCATTGAGGATATTAAACGAGAAAAACAAATGATGCGAGATGAGGCACATATTATTCGTGGAGAACTCTCACAAGCAATGTATAATGAAGATTTGAGGTTGGCGTTTGATTGAAAACTTACAAAGGAAAAAAAACCACATTCTAATACTCAATGAAAAAAATTAACTACCTATCAACATTTTTTATAATAAATTATGTTGAATGACGTCATCACCATAGATATGATAAGATGACAAGATGAACAGATGAAAACTATGAGATTTCAAAGAAAACTGTCTAATTGTGCAGTGTAATCTGCTTTAGACTTCTCATTCTTTATATTTCATATAATAATGCGATTACCCATTGTCACTATTGCCCTCTAGCACTCATTTGCATAAGTTGAGGAAGCTGTCGATTTTGAATTCGTGTGACAGATGTTCTGTTCCTTACAAATTATTGTAACTCTATTTCACACCCGGAGTGCCTCACGCCTCAAATTTTATAACTATTCAGTTTATTAAATAAAAATACTGATATAAATGATTAATTGATAAAAATAATCACTAGGTGTTAAATCGATTAGCTTTGTTCTTTACTTACCTAAAGTCTTTAGCATTAGTAAAATAATCATAGTAATAATAATTATAATAATTATTATAATTATAATTATAAACATTATCATTATCAAGCTAGAAACAATAATTATATTAATGAGGTGATAAAGTTTTCTCTTACAAGTTTAATTTTTCTAATAACCTTTAACAAAGTGACAAGCTTTTCCTTCAATGATTACGAAATACACAGTACCTATGCATCATTCTGTATAATGAATAGAATTGACGACGCGTAATGCATTGGATGGATATTGATTACCGTCGAATATAAATCGATTGATATGTGAACAACACCAAAGAAAATTTTATATAATAAATTCTATATGATGTGTTTTTATCGATTAGATTAATAGAATGTCTAACACATTTAACATCACGTGCTTTTCATGGTTGTTTTTTTTTTCCTTTTTGGTTTTTTTCCCCATTTATTCGTATGATCTATGGAAAAGGTACGGTAGATGCTTAAACAGACGAGGATGATGCTTCATCATAAGATTTGAATGATGGCGGCAATAAAGTGTGTCGAACCCTTTGTTGTGATTTTTTTTCCCTTCCCTCATTCAGTGTTCGATTTGTAAAGTTGTTTTTATTATTACCATTATTATTATTGCTATTATTATTACTTTTTTTTTCTCTTCTAACATAAAATAACAACGCACGTGCTTTGTCGTATTTTTAGATCGCATGTGTTGAACTTCATTGAGGAATTTGAAGATGTTTGGCACGATACACCAGAGTACGTTTTCAGTTTATTGTGTGTATGTGAATTTTATTTGTGTGATCGTTTTTATAAGCTTTGAAATTATTAAATTAACCTCAAAGAATTGATCTCGATATGCTTCTCAACAAATATAACATGTGCTTTCCTCACTCAAAATGATCAGCTTATATTCTTTGCATAAATTAGAAGTAGGTGGTCCGTTTAGAATAGAAGAGCTGAGATCAACATAAACATAAACAACAAGCTTTTTGTTCTCAATAATAATTCAGTAATGGTTAGTCATGGACTTGGTAAATCGTAACTTTCTACTTAATACTCATTTGAGTTTGGAGCTACTTTACTCAAATTTGAGGTAATAATCTGTATTACGTCATCCAGCCAACTGATATTCATCTGTTTCTCAAAATTGTGTAACAAACTATGATGTTTTTTTTTCAAATCCAGGATGCTTTTCAGTGTAGGCATACCAAATTAGTCACTCTATTCAATTTATGACATGATTCTTCTTTTTCTTTAGAATCTCGTTTGTTGACAACAAATTTTGTGTGCCCTAAGTTTTATCATCTTGTTTTCCTCGAGAAAGTTCAGCTGTTCCCCTCAAATAGAATTCGCTGAGTTGCATTTGGGTGGTTCTATCGTTTTCGTACATTACAATTTTTCAAGCTGGTGTAATCTTTAAGTGATCGTTGAGATAGCACGTATCCTCATGCACCATGAGCTCTTAAAAGAAGAAGCTCAGAATCGGATTCAATAACATTGATGGCAATAAGACCATAAATGAATATTCCAAGAAGAACGGAAAAGTTCGTACTTGCTTCCGAGATTTTCCCTCAAGCAATCTTTAGTTATGCAAATCAGCTTTAGTGCATTAATTGCTTTTTTTACTTAAAATGAGCACTAAAACAAGTACAAGCTCCACAATAACTATCATTCTACACATTAAAATGATTGGATTAGCAAACTAGTTGAAATCGTTGGGATACAAGAGGAAAAAATGTTGAGGAAGCTGAAAAATATCCTATACGCCATATAGTTTGCCATCTCCTTGTCATAATGTACCGTAGCGAAAATTCTTGAGTTACTAGAGAGGTAATACTAAAAAAAAACCAGCCCTTTCAGATTATAAGTTTCTGATGAGGTGACTGCCTAGGACATTTTATTCCAAAACTCATCACTCAATTTTGAAGCATACGAATTTC
Source organism: Dictyocaulus viviparus (assembly GCA_000816705.1). Classification (NCBI taxonomy): domain Eukaryota; kingdom Metazoa; phylum Nematoda; class Chromadorea; order Rhabditida; family Metastrongylidae; genus Dictyocaulus; species Dictyocaulus viviparus. The sequence continues at coordinate 325,212 of KN716166.1, forward strand.
AAGCGGAAGAAACATAGCGTTTCATTTTTTCAGCATTCAATAATGAGTTTAATTATTAGCATCTTACACTTAGCTACAAAACTAGTAGCCTCAGGAGGAACCTCATTCTTATTACATTTGAATAAGTTCGAACTCCAACTATCACTTTCTGATTTCTTATTTTTTAAAATTAATTAATCAACCTGAATACCTTCATAACAGCTTACTCATTACCTCATAGAAATTGTTATTCAAAAAGCTTCTGCTAGTTGATATTTTACTGCTAACATTTAATTGAATATTTATAATAGTATTTATATTAGATTTAAATTAACAATCTCAAATAGTTTACAATCAATTCAATCCCTTTTCGGTTATTTTCTTAAAAAATATGAAAAGTACTCAAAAAGTACCTCACAACCTCAATATTAACTTTCGCTGCAATTACAAATGACGTGCTTTTTCTATTGAAAAAAGAATCAAAAATCAATTTCTTTCTGTATTGAGGGAAATGAAATTGCAATGAGAGCAAAAATTGATATGACTAATTAAATCGTATTAAATTACTAATTAAATTCAAAATTTTATGACGTTTTGTATTGTTCCATTTCATACACTTAAAATTTTCAACGTTTCCCACAGTAAACGTACTACAGTAATCCATTTTTAAGCTATCTGATCTACTTCAAATCAATATGTCCTATTTTTGAGAAAAAAAAGGCGATCTGTTCACTCAATGAGGTAAAATTCCACTGCTACCCGGTTCTCGTTTAGTTTTCGCAAAATTTCATCCCTCAGTTATCCATCCAATCATAATTGGCTTTGCAAAAAAAAACAGAAATTTAAAAAAAAACAACCAAATCTAAGAGTGATTAAATTCGTAGATTCGATGCGAAGAAAAATACAAAATTTGAATACGCGAAATGTAAACGATCGATAAATTTCCTCAGGAAACGATTATCTGGTGAGATTCGTAGTGATGAAGAAACGTTAGGACGACGACAAAGTACAAGTCAAGGAGAAGAAACTACATCGTCAAACGAAGAACACACATACAGAGAGACAAGTTTTTAAGCAATATCGATCGATTTTGTACGGATACTGTAAGCTAATCGGTCTAAAATAATCAGTGCATATAACAAACAAATGAGTACTTTGTACCTCAATTATACGTTATTCATTCAAACGATTTAGAACCAAATTACAAAACCGAATTCTAAAATGAGTGTCAAACCGAGAAAACATTGCAAATCATTTTTCTAGAGGTACAAGTAGCTCATCAATTGTAAACAAAAGATTTTATATGATCGCTTAAAACCTCAAAAATTGAGGTAATTGTTGATTATATTGAATGTAAGTTATACTACAATGGCAATCATAGTTATTATAACGATTATTGTTTAATTTTACCAGTTAGGGAGAAAGGGGAGGTTGTTGCACGGAAATGAGGATAATGTTTTTGTTTTAAAATTATTAGATTTAAATATTCTAGAGGAACTCTTAATGACGAACAATTTTTATTCACTTTTTTTTTCAAATTGTTAATAATGTACATGCATTGTAATTTCCCTTAAAGATTTTTTTAATTGTAAAAATTTTGTACTTTAATATTGTCGTAGATCGCTAGCTGAATCTTAATAAAGATTAGTTTTATATGATGTTTTTGAAATACCATGATAGGAAAAAAACGAAAAGATGAAGTCCTTTCAAAGATTCTACCTAGTGCCAGAAGCTTTGAAACAATTCATTTTTGAAAATTTTCATTCCCGCGAATTTCAAACTTCAATAATATTGGCAATGTTGTCGCTTTACGTCTAAATTGAAAGAGTGGCTCCTGACGCAGTGGTGAAGTGCCACAGTGATACGCAGTCCCGAATTAGGTTTGCGATCGTACCCAGGTCGAGCACGAATGCGTAGGCGGATTGATTAACGCCAAAGCCTATCTTATCTAAGGCAAAAACTAATGCTGATAATTTTTAATTATGACCTCATCTCCCATATATACCTCGTTCTTTCATGTTTGTCACTAAAGAAAACTGTACATTAAAATTTAACAGCCATAATATGCAATAGTTATCACTTCTACTCTCATTTCATTTTCAATTAATCTTTTTCAAACAGATAAGTTTTGTCGACAATCCATCAGTATTAACAGATCTTCAACCACGTAGTAATTTCAACAAAGTAATTTATTGACGTACTAGTGAACCTCATAACATTAATTATCTGTCGTTGAAGTATGTTGAGGCAAATCAATCAAGATTAGTCAAAACCTCATTTTTACGCCACTAATCCCTACAATTTAATATAATAGTCTGGTGCTGTACTGGTAGTACTGCAATGAACAGTACAATGATGAAAAACAGACAGATCTCTTCCTCACGATGTAGCAAAAATGACAAAGTAGTTCTGCCAATAAGAATTCTTATTTACTATTCAATATTATATTCATATACAAATGGAAAAGCAATTACTTAATTGCTTACAGACATCCTAAATGAAATTGCTATTAGAAAAAATAGCATATAAACATGGAGCAAAACAAAAACAAAAGAGATAAAGAAATGCAAAAAAAATCAACATAAACAATAAACATAACAGCAAATTATCATAAAGATCACACCTCAAACAGTTACCAAGCAGAGAAGTCTAGTGGCTAATACAGTATTCAAAACAATTATAAACATTAGGACTCTGATTCTACCATCACTAAATCTTTCATACTTTCCTCTCTTTTTTCATTTATAACAAATTGAATACCGTATCTCTTGAGCTCGTCAACACTTGGATTAGCAGGAGCTTTACTCATTAGATCACGACCCTCTTTTGATTTAGGGAAAGCAATCACCTAAATGATGGGTATTGGTAATTTTTTAATAGCCGTGCGGATCAAAATGATGTATGAAATCCTATCTTATTTCAGCAAGCTCTCCGATTTTCCATTCTTATGCAAGCAAATCGTTATTTAAGTAATGGTGACAGCAAGTTCACCTCTCGAACTGGTACAGACGGATCTCCTTCACCAGCGAGCAGAGCTATATAACGATCCAAACCCAATGCAAATCCTCCATGTGGTGGACTGCCAAAAGATAACGCCTCAAGGAGGTGACTCTGAGCATAACATAGAATCATATTACTTCTTAATGACTTGACTGTGAGGAATTTAGCTTCGAAAATCAAGGATTTGATATATTTCGTAGTTTCTGAACCAACACGAATTAAATACTCAAACCATTTCTTCAATATTTTGTCCCAATATTTTGAGAACATGAGCTTGTTCATTCGCATCGTGAATACGAATCGATCCACCACCTAACTCGACACCATTCATTACCAAATCGTAGTGTTGACCTCAAAAAAAAAATATATATATATATATAAGAACGAAATCCATTTATTTGCTTGAGGGGCCAAGTTAATGTGTAGTTCTTAGCAGCAAGAAAAAAGACAAGCTTTTAAATTGGGAGCTGCTACTTTCACTATCTTTACTGTTGCCCTTTTCAACTGCACAATAATGTCTGAGTGAACAGATGACAAATATATGCCAAAGATTGGAGTAAAGCAAATTTTGTAAGCTGAGGAACGTTGTACGGAAAATGAGCCTTATTTAGCATCACCTACCGATTATTTCTGGAAGTTTTCTAGCATCATTGAGCCAATGTTTATGCTCATTGATAGGTGCCGTGAAGGGATGGTGAGTGGCTGTGAGCTTCCCATCCTCCATGAGAAACAGTGGGAAATTGACGATCCAATGCGCACATATCTAAGAGCGGCATTTTGGTAGATTAAGTTTCCTTCGTTAAGCAAATGTGATACATCACATCATCACATTATAGAAAACTTCCAAACGAAAACACAAATCACTACTGCCATTCTTTATTGGTTTTTCTTCTTATCGAATTATACTATTGAATATTTCAAAAAGTAGGTTTTTTATTAAAGAAAGTAATGAAAATGGAGAATCAATTCACTTTCTTTTCTTTGCGGAGTCCACCGGCGTCTGCAATCAGATTTCGTAACTGACCGAGTGTCCAGTGTACACCTTCCTTATCTCCCCAACTGAATAGAAAAGCGAAATTTTATATTGAATTCATAATATTAACATTAAAAAAGACTGACCTAAATACTATGCAGTCTTCCTCTCCTATGTCGTATCGAGTAACGAGCTCATTCTTATCGAAATTCTTAAACCACACATCTTTACTCCTGTCGAAAATAGCGAACGGCTAGAAATGAACTATAGATCAGACACCTTCCAATAAAAACTGCTGATTTAGATTTCATTATTAGTATCATTTACCTCTTTCATCGCTTGTCAAAATCACCTCAATCAAAACAAAATTACAGTGACCATAAAGAGTTTGCCTTCCATTTTTATAATGCAACAAAATTACTTGAAAAAGCTTAAGCGTCATAAGATTTAAAAAGTGAAAACTTCTACTGAGATCAGAATATATCAATAAATTAGTCTAATAATCTAACTACATTTTCTAAAATACTTATTTACAATACAAAACACAAACTTCCACAATTACCTAAACTATTATATACGAGAAACTGGGATGGAATTTAAAATATTTTTCGTTAGAATCCTACGTTAATATCGTTGAAATTCAGATTGCTGCTGTTTTCCTGATCTATCACGATTCTCAGAAAGGTATCAAAAAGTAATATAAAAATGAAATTATCTATGATTCTTACCCGAGAAAGTTTATTCATATCCAGTAATCTTTTGAACTCCTTTATTCTAACCTTTCGGTTAACACTCGCCTGCTTTTTACAAATAATGAAACGAGCAACCCAATCATCACTGCATGAGTTTGTCCCGCGAAGAAAACCTGAAATCGAACCATAACTTTTTATAACTTTTTAAATCTAACTTCTATAAAATCGTTATTTTAAATGTAAATAACAAGGAAATGTTAAAAGGTTTTGATGAAAACAACCGAGAAAATTGGATCTTTTCCTATAGTGATTATGATGAAGAGAAGAAAAAGCAATAGAGAAAAAGCCTATCGAGACAATAAATTAGATCAAAAAACAGATGAAACCGGAATAAGGACCAAGTTTCTGAGTGCAGTCTTCAATTTGCCAGTCTATCCTCATATCCGGTTTATCACTTCCATAAAGTTGCATCGATTCATCATAGTTCAGACGAGGAAACGGTATTGAAGGTTTCAAATAGTCCTAAATAATGTTTAAAAGAAAAAATTTTCCACTGAATACTCCCCACTAACCAAATGTTCAGGCCACGCTGACATTAACATTTCCTCCACCAAAGTCATTACACCATCCTGATTTGTGAATGACAATTCAAGGTCAACCTGAAACGTCTGTAAATCCAAAACATTAAAATTAAAACTATAGAGTCCGCATGAGTGAAAAATTATATCCTACTAAAATCTCGTCGAAATAATGAGGTCACCTTATTGGAATACACTTCACCTGCGTGAACTCCAGCTGCCGATCTCCTTTCGAGCTTTCATCACGGTAACATCGTGCAACCTATAAATCACTTGTAAATGTATCAATATTATCTCTAACAAGGCAATACTTTGCATATCGGTGTACCACTTCTTTGAATCAATAATGAACTGTTAGAATTCGACAAAAAAAGCGTTCGTGTCAATAGAAAATTTTAACAAACTTTGGTTTCACGGATGAAACCGCCTTATTTTCAAGAATTACGATAGAAGCAGAGTTGTTGTTGAGCGGATTGAACGAAATTAGGAGAAGCGTAGGATTGCAAACGGACAAGACTTATTCGATTTCATAGTTCTACCAGCGTTTCCTTATGCAACCAACACCTGGGTTGGTATTTTAGTCACGTACGAACTATTCAGGAAATATTCAATAGGTACCTTTTCAAACACAACCTAGAAACACAGTGTCAAGCAAAACTTCATAGTTCAAAGCTCCAAAATATATCTCCTCGGCAAGATCCACGAGAACAAGTGTTCTAAGTGAAGCATAGATGGATTGGTCAAAAAAAAAACATAAATACTTGGACAGATAAACAAAATGAGCTGTAAGAAAGAACTCAGTAGGATCGAAATGTCCTGCTGAGCGATCACGTCCAGCATAAGCGAACTAATTCATGAACTAACAACAAGAAGCTGTCTCCAATGCAACCAATGAATTCAGGATCACCCATCAGGTTTCGCCATTATTACCATGTTTGAGTAAGACCTCTTATCATAGGTGATAGTGTGACGAAAAAAATAAGAAATTAAAAACTACGGAGGTTTTCACAATACGTAAATACGTGTCATCCTAGTAGAAAAGTAAATACTTATAATAATTGCGTACTATGGGATACAGAGAGTTAGGTGATTACCATCAAAAATTGAATGTATAGGGATTTAACATAGGATTAAATCTTTTCATCAAACAGATCGTGAGACTGGTTAAGCATAGGTTGGAGAATAGGCTTTTGATACTTCTGTAACACTTATATATGCTTATTTCTAAGAAATGCAATTTCTGCGTCCTGCTTGAAGTCCTTAAAGACTTACGCTTCCAGACCACAATTAATTAGCATAGCTCAAATTTGCTGAAAAATTGTAGTTCTCTTCTAATATTTATTTCCTTATACTGTAAATAATTATTTACCTGAAAATACCGATCAATAGCACCAATCATAAGCAATTGTTTGAATTGTTGTGGACTTTGTGGCAGCGTGTAACAAAGCCCTTGGTTCGGAGAAGAAGCAGGAACTATGAACTCAGCAGCACCACCCGGAGTGCGACGAAACATTGTAGGCGTCTCAACCTAAAAAAATTCTCTTGCATGCAAACATAACTTTTTAAGTTAAAAACTGAATAGCTATAATGTTGAACAAACAGAAATGCTGGATACGCCTCGATATTGTCATTTTTGATGATATTTCAAATTTTAGATAAAACAAGATAAAGATGGTAGCTTGATAAAGCTGGAGATCAACAATTGAGTCTTCATTCACATCCTCAAATGCAATTTTAAAAAATGTATCTTTTGATACTCAATCAGTGAAACATTACATCACTCTTTGCACGCTGCCTGTCAGAATACAAAGTTCCAAGCGCATGGAACACTAGCAAAACCGTATTAGGTAAGATAGATAAGCTTTAGCCTGACTAATTCCAATCACGCCTCCCAACAGAAAGGACATTTTAGAATGCTCAAGCTAGTTTATCTATGTCATGAGATCAATTTGATAAACGACATAGCATCGAAGCTTAGCAGAAAACGAACGGCCTGGAAAACATATAAGAGCAACGACGATGTAGTGAAGACGACATAGAAGACAAAACTCCGAATTCACATTCTTGATAGGACAGTGCTCCTTGTCTTAATAAATACTCCTGAAACTTAAACATAACAAAAGCAGGATGAACGTTCACTGTGCACAATACAAGCACCAATGAAAAGCGTTATGCTTGGCGTTTCCTGTACCACACAAGTGAAAGACAAAATACGAAATTCTAACTTACGTCAACGATAAAAAATCAGAGATGCGGCTGTACAAATCAAGCTTTCAGAGATTAGATGGGTCGGACACGTGATGCACATGATGACCGGTGGACACGAGCTGTAAGCGATTGGATCTTACTGGAGATCAAACAAACTGCAGGAAGACCACCAACTTGATGGTCAAACCTATTCACAAAGGCCGTAAGAAGAGATTATGATGCTCAGCGAATCCAAGGAGAGAAAAGAACTTATTAGATTATTCTTGCGCGCCATAGAGAAATGGAAGTTTTACTAGTACTCGCTCTACTCTGCCGATAATCGACGGGTGATCCAGGTTATTCTTTATGAACATTCCTACAGATTCAAAGAATAAAAAATGAAGAAAACGGCCTAGCAAGCGTTAAAAGTACGAACAAAAATTTAAATATTCTAAGAAAAACGCTTACATCTACAAATTTTGCATCGTCGATAAGGAAACATCTCATTTTATGCACAACATTTGAGCGCAAACGAAGTGTCCTGAACATCACAATAAAGAGTATTTTCTTTATAACTAATTTGAATCAAAACTGGATGAATATTTTATTGAATGAACAGAACTTTTGCAAGCGTTCACTACGCAAATCGATATATCTATATGTCAGGCGTGTTCTTTCATTGGCTACAGAATCTGGCAACAACGGTAGAATTGATGACGAATGATTCAACACTGTTAGTTTTGATACATCAATCTAGAATATATTTTATCACAATTGCACAAAAAATGAATTCATATAAATAAAGGTTAACGGAGAATTCCTGAAAAGTGACCAAAAAACTAGGGCAAGGGAAAGTGCTGAAAAACTTAGAAAAGCCATCTTAAGAACAGGTTAAATTTACAGGTGTATGAGGAACAAATACAGAAGCCGTCTGAACCTATAACGAACCAATAGAAAGATTTTATAGAAAGAAATCGACAGTCATATTGTAATGAGGTAAGTCGCTAACCTCTATTTCACCAGTCTTCATTTTCAAATTTACATTATCACCTCGACTCACAACAGTGCCCTCTACTTGTACAACCGACTCATAGTGCAGGTCCTTCACAACTTTTGAAAATGGAGACTCAGGGTCAACTAGAGCCTGAATCATAACAAGAAACGTTACAAGATCTGTATATTTTCGCATAAGCATTATAATACTATAAAAGATTAAAATAAGAGATTAGACTATTAAATGAACCTGCACAGTTCCATACGCGTCACGTAGAACAAGGAAACGATTCATCCGTTTGTAAACAACCCATCCCATTACACAAACTAGCGAACCTCGAAATCAAGAAACTTGCATAAAAGGGAACCGTTGGTGTACCACTTCGAATACTGACATATTTGAAACAAAATGAATTAGCACCAACATAGTTCAGTTAAGCCCTAGACCATAAATGATTACTACAGTTCAATTGGAGTGGTAGGCTAAAAATCCGTTTCTCTATACTCATAAGTTCAGTTTGTGGATGCCCGTAAAAAAATTGTACCTTCGTCTTTCCCTGACAATTCACCGCAATTATGAGTCCGATTTGTGTACCTATTTACTGAGTATCTCCGGAGGCTCATAAAACATAAGCATCTTCTTATCATCTGCTGAGAAATCAATAAGAAACCTCACAAAGCTTATATACCTTTGAGAAAATAGTGAAAAATAATCCAATAAAGCAAGCATCCATGTCAGAGCCAATAAAAAAGAGGCAGTAGAGATTAAAGATTTGCATTTAATTCTTCTAAATAAAAAATATCACAACATTCACCCGAAAAAACCACCATGATAGAAATACAAAAGCTCTTACGATTCAACAAACTTAATATAACAATAAGTGCAGTCTTATTAATTAATAAACTCTGACAATAATGGAAACAACTGTACCGTAAACTAATATAACATAAAACGAAGAACAAGAAATATTGAGAGAAAGTGAGCCTTAAGAGTAGTACCATGATACTTTGGACGGAAGTGTAACTTGACCAATTCCAGCGAACTTATAACTGAAACCCAGAGGCGGAGATGATAAAAGTTTGAAACCAAAATGTTCAATATCCTCTATTTCAAAGGAAGTTAGAGAAGGCGGATGATAAAAGAGCTCCATTGGCACGTCTCCAGGTAATACTGTTGACGAAGAAATATCTAAAACAGGTATTTATATTAAACCAATATATAAAGCAAGTGACATATTTTGAAGTCTAACCAGGAACAACGTTGTGATAATTGTCCTCCATTCTTGGTTCTTCATGAAGCCAACACAGCGGACCTGGCTCGATTTCGAGCTGAAACAATATGATATATGTAAACGGACATAGATCGATGTTAAAAGTAAATTTAGATGATTAATTATTTCCCTCGTATAAGTGAACCATCTTCAAGTGATCTTACTTTCACCAAAAGCCAGATATCTCACGCTTATTGAGATATCCTACATACTAACAATAAGAGCATAAAACAACTGTAATAAATACTAAAAAATTTATGACCTCGCAGGTTGTAAGCATAGAGGAAAACTAACCCCACGATGATTATAGATATAGAATTTGTAGATTGAATTCATCCAATGTCGATATAGAATGCTATCGCTGATCTCTTCCGTAGGATAGCAACAATTCTGAAAATGATAGAATTAATTCTCACTCATTCCACCTATAAAAGAAATTTAACACAATGCCAATTACTTGATAATATCTTCTTCTTCTATAGAGTAACTTATCTGACATTGTTTTGTTTCTTACAAATTATCCACATAGAAGAGCAGTAACGTAAATCGCTATTGTTTTAAGCTATCTGTGAAGAAACAACCTCACTCGACAGACTGCTGTCACAACCGGCACAGCTGATGACATCTTTATTTTCTCCGCTCGCCGTTTTGTGTCTTCAAAGTGGACATCAGCTAATTCTTTAGCCTTTTTGATCAAATCCTCAAATGGTATAACTTCACATCATCTATGTAATCATAAATTTATTCACTAATACAAAGGAGAAGTGGATTCTAATGTCTTCAAACACACGTCCTTTCATGTCTGCATGTAAAGTTTTTGCATTGTTCATTATTCACTACACGCATTTATACTGTTCCTTTTGTCGGGGCAATGAAGTTTTGTCATGAAAAATAGAGTTTGAAAAACTACGGAAATACATCACTCACAGCATAATCACCATGTACCTTTAACATGGCACTAACGAGACTTCCTACAGTGTCTGAATCTTCACCCTGTTTTTGCTTTTCTTCATCCTCAAGTCTAGCCTTGTGTATCACAGCTTGTATCTGAAAATAGAGCTATTAATACTACCTAACATCCACAATAAAATCATTTGTAGATATTCGGAACAACATAGCAATAATATGGTGACTTCAGCCTGATTATTTTGCTGGAGGTAAATAATGCACTTCAATCTTTCCCCTGATGAATCTCTCTATCGCAAAAATCTCAAGCAACGTAGCGTGACCACGAATGACGAATAGAAGTAAATTGAAGGCCAAAAACGATTTCGAATTTGCTTGAGAGGCGGATGAATTCATGGAAGTGACTCCCTGATTCTTCTGAGCTGCGTCGATTCACGCCTTCTGCATGGAATATTGCAGCACCTTAACAAGAGTGCAAAAAATGCCGAGTTTTGAAACTATAAGAAGACTTGTCTCTAAAAATTGTAGAGATTATACAGTAGCGCATAGCAACTGAAGCTGCAGGTAATCACAGAATAACATTTTGACTTGCAAAAAGCTGCAGAATAGCGATAGTAGAGAAAATCGAAAAAAAGAAGCAGAATTGATGAATGAAGCAGCTGAGGTTAGCAACTGCATTCGAAGTGCTCGCCAATTT
>KN716166.1:342395-356636 GCA_000816705.1 Dictyocaulus viviparus
CATTTTTGCTACTAGTAATTATGTTGGTGGGCGTTAACTTCTTTGTTCCTTGACATAGGTTTTCAAGATCATGCTATAAAGAAAACTAACTAATACGAGAGTTATTGCTTTTCAAAGTACCAGACTCCGTTTCAAATACTTTCATAATAACTAAAAAAACTATTTTCGACTTCTTTCCAGTAATTAGTATGATATAATTTCATTAGTATGTTTCGAAATTTAGAAGAGATAAGTAATAAATAGTGAAAGAGATGGATTGAACAGGAGCTACAAGGATATATGTCAGGAAAAATTGTTAGCATAAAACAAAAAGATACTTTTAATGATAAAATAGTAAAAACAATATTACACAGTAACGATTCAGAAGACCTTACCAGTTTGCACATTGATGTGATTTCCCACCAAACCAATAGAAGATCGCGTTCGCCACAACGACTCCAAAGCTCTCAATGCTACTCTCTCAAACTGTTGATTCCCAGTAAGACGGGACAATGTTCCAAATTCTAAACACAACATTAGTCTTTAACATTTTCAATATAAACTATTGTCAAAGTACCATCAAATTAATTATTAAAATAAGGTGAGATAAGCTTTGACGTTAATGAATCCCTGTTGCGGGTTGCGCTCACATATTCGTGTTCAACATAATGTAGCGGAGGTAGTTAAATGCGAGCCTGGTCTTTATAATGACTTCACCACTCTTCACCAAGTCAGTACTGTTTATCCTTGCCAGATTACTTTGATACCAATTCATCGACTCTGGGCTTCATCAATGGCGGGCTTGATAAATCTGAAGGCGACCGCGAGCTGATTCGCCGCCTTGTTACTATAACACCTCCACCAGTGCGATACTACGCCATCAAATCCCCAACACTGACTCAAGAAGTGAAAATAGTAATACTTTTGGAGCAATATATCAAAGATTTAAAGAAGACAAAACTATTTGTTATGTGAAACATCTCAAATTGTTTATCTTCAAAATTTGCGATTAAACACACCTCTGATAAGGTCCTTTTGCCCAAAAGATAGCAATTTCTTTATACAAAGATACAGCGATAAAATGTAACTGTTTGGATTAGGTTTGGGCTAAACTGTCGATACCTTACTGCTGATAAGCTATCAAACGTCCAATGTTCTGCTCTAGTCTACAGAGAGAAATTTGAAAGACTATATTCATATATTGATTTTAACCTAACATGTTGGATATAAAATTTATACATGAATATGATTTGCTGTTGACGACTGGAGTGAGATTGATTGCGTAAACTCACAGGATGTGAATGTGATACAGAAAATAATCAAATTAGAAATAGAAAAATATAGAAAAGTTGAGACAGAAATTTATGCTCCATTCTTCTAACAAGGCAGTATTTTTCCCAAGTTCTTCGCAAGAAACTAACATACCGACAATGAATGTTCCTATACCAGCTGTACATGTAATGGGAGTTTCGCTCTTTGGAACACCATATTTCAAATTGACTGTGCCATAAGGCATTCCTGTCTCTAAATTTCTTTATAATATGAAAAATTCATGTTGTCACCATTACTATTAGTACCAGTGTTGAATGCAGATAATAACCGAGATGCTAAGGCTTCCGCAAGTCTAAGAAGAGGACCCGAACAAGGCCATCCGTCCTCAAGTACCATGTCTAAATTGTATATCATTTGAAAAAAACGACGAAACATTCCATTATATATGTCAGTGTAAAAACGTACCATTAATACGTCCACTGAGGATATGCGCAGATATTAAACCACCTACAACCCGAATGTTAGTTTCAAAAACCGAAACATTCACATTCGCATCAGTTTTTACCTAAACATAAAAGCAAAATTTCCGAAAAGCAACAACGCGAACAGTCACACAAATCTGGCTCATATAAAATAAGCTTTTATACGTTCGACAACTTCTTCTACTTCCTCCTCACTCATATTTTCATACAAAAACAAACTTGAACTTCCTCATAGTAACGATTGTCAACGATTTTATACAAAAAAAACCAAATGATGATAAAGACGTCAAAAGTAGATTAATATGCTTACAGATTTCAGAACAAGATCAACTGCACGACGAAATTCCGACGTATTACCCATAACAACTAGGGTATCCAAGGCATCAACCAGTGATAATGAGAAAGACCCCCACGTATCTTGCCCTGATTAATAAAGCAAAATTGTTACAGCGTCCGAACAACTTGCATTTTGATGTTCTTAATTCTGCTTCACTTATTGCAAGTAAATCACACCTGAACAAGTGATTGGTTTAAGCTCATCCAATGGAAACGCATGATTAAGATACCCATTATAAGCATGGTAGAACATCCTCTTGACCTTTTCTCGATACCTAAATATTACCATAAAAATCTATAAAGCAATTTAACGCCCAGTTGGCTCAACCAAATGGAAATCTTGCACCACCCGGAGATTTTTTAAAAGAACACTTAGAACTTTATATCGGTACTTAGAAATTCATCTAAATTATTTTTAATAGAGCCACACTGATCACGTCAAAAATGAAAGAACTCTTTGCATCAACTACAAAATGTTTCCTGAAAATTCTTACATGTCTATCAATTCATCACTGAACTTCAAGGATAAACATGTTGAGAAAATCGTCAACCATACACCATGATGTAGGAACATGGATGAGAAACCCGAAAATCACTGAGTTTCGGAATTCTAATGTGTGTTTAATGAAAATTTCAATGTATGTGATGTAAAATATTTTGCGTTTACAAATAGTATCAGTTGACAAGTAACTTGCGAAAAATATATTCACATCATGAGAAGATTTATTTCCAAGATTGAGAGCAATTATCTATAAAAAGCATCGAAGCAAAACAGAAGGCGGTAAAACCATATGTTCAGAGATATTTACATTATGAACAACAATTACTTGTTGGTCACCAACATCTGAGGTAGTTAAAATATAAGCTTTCAATAATATTACAAACATAAATTGATCGCTTTAAGGTAGTAACATACTTATCAGGAAATAATTGACAAAAGCGTTGTAAAGCACACATAGATCATAACAAATTGGAAATAAAGAAGTGGACCGCCTTTAACCAAAACAAGATCACCAAGACGAATCGCCAAATCGATCTAAAGCTGAATAAGCCTCTTTCAGATCACCTCGAACTTTTTCACGCATATAGTAGATAGGGCAGTCACAAGCAGAGCAACTCACCTTCAAAGAATAGTGCTATTGCCTATTAATTACTGATTGTAATAGCTATCAAAATAAAATATAGTGAAAAAGCGCATATTCAGAAGTTATCAGTTATAATATTGATGTTATGAATTATAATCTTCCATTTAAATGATTAAAAATCAGCACATGAAATTTTCTTTTGATTTGAAAATATTAGTAAACACACAAAAATCAAACAGAAACCGCTTTTTTGGGTTCAAGAAAGGAATGGAAAATACAGAACATGGCATATTAATAAAAAGTACGCAATTCCATAAGTTATAAATAGATTCAGTGCTACTTACAAACCTTATCGTGCATGGTTTTAGCACAGTTTTGACACTCTGTCCATAGTCTTGAAAATTGTTTTTCAAGGATGTTCAAACTAGACACCCTGAACAAACTCAAATTTGAAGTTTATTGTCATTCGAATCCTAAGCATAACGTCACCTCTGAGCATAAATTTCTGGTAATTTTCCGTTGGATATACAGAAGTCACAAACGGCACGACTTTGATTTTTGAGAACTGCTTTGCAGCTGAAAATTGTGTCAGTATCGAATGATTGACTATTTCCTCCATATATCAAATTGACTCTTCTGAGCTTCAAAATGCTACTTCAAAATTTTTCACTTTTACCAATCACGAAAATACCAACTGAATTGAAACTCAAATATTCTTTTGTTTTCGGACAAGAGAACATAAAATAATATTCATTTAATGATTTTGATAAAAATATGATTCACGAAATTTTTAAAACACACTACGAATAATGCTCATTAATTTTGCAAAGCTTCACAGCTACGTTCTGTGTAGTAGAGGCAGATTTTTATCAACAATTACTACATAAAACTGAATGAGCATACCCCAAGCAAGTGACTTGCTTCTTCGTGAAAGCTACAAGACCACCGACTTTACTTTGCACGACTGTTCTCACACGTGTATGCTCACCTTCGATTAACATCTGAACAATCGAATGACGAAAGACGATCATTTACAGTAATCTGGAGAAATTATGAAAACCGAAACCCAGCAGTAATGTACGATAGCAGTAATGAGGGTTAATAAGAAACGACAAAACAACAATGAAAATTTACCCGCTCTGCACGATCACCTAATATAGGTTCAAATATTCTTGCTAGTGGCTTTGCCAGTTGGTTTGTTAGGTAGTGCTTTGTGTCTATCGGAATATTATTTTTTAGAACAAACGTAGGATCTTCTGCCTTTTCATATGCTGGTACGTTCTTGGCAGAAGCAACTGGAAATGGTATAGTCTACAAACACAAATTTAAACAAATATTTGACATGACAACAAGCATGGTAACCGACAAAAAAATTTGAAATTTGCTGGGAACGATTAATATAAATTTTTCAGCAATAGATATAACCCAATAGTCTTGAGAGTGTTATCGTATATTTCTTAAAAACTTACTTATAACATATGGAACCCTATCACCCAGTCGAGGAGCCGATCCTGGATCTCGTTTGCGCATTCTAGCCGCCAGTTCAACATGTGCTTGTTTAGCTTGGTACTTCTAAATATCTTCAAACATAAGTAAGTTGTAAAAAAAGAATGCAAACATTGTCGTTAATATTTAGGTCTCACGTCGCTCGACTTGGTCAATTCCTTGCTTATTATAAGCAATGAAATGTCGATCTTGTTGCACAGGAGATCTGATATGACTCTCTTTGCAAATTCCAAAGCAGAAGTAGCATCACGAGCAATCATCAGTTTCTCAAGACATGTATTAAGCACTTTTGCGACCAATGGACAATTGTCGCGTCGAACTGTTTCCAAACCCTGTAAGCAACCACTAGTACCTAACTCTAGGTGTGATCTAGTTTTCCAGTGTTAAGAATGAACTCTAAATTACAGAAATTCTTGTATGACTGAAATTATGAATTGTCAAAACTCCAATTACCTATTTCATTCATCCCTTATTCGGAAATCTATTTCAGCGTCTTGATTATATAGTCAAAACGTAGAAGCGTAGAAAATTTCCATTCCTACCGTTGGTAGAAATCAAGCAAAACAATAAGTTTGATAGGGCATCGTTTAATAGGTTACTAAAGTCGTAGGGTCAAAGTAGACTGCTTGAGTGACAAAAGATTGAGGTTACGGTACGTTCATATAACGCACGAACGCTAACCATAGAATTTACTACCGTGATGTATCATGACGCAAGTCATGATGCAAGTAGATTAATTACGTCGTCATCGGATTCGTTAAAACAATAAGACACCACCTATAAGTTTACGCTACTGGAAAATCGTCTCTCGGGACATGTAACAACAGAAGCTTTTGTGACGTTGATATTATCCTGTCATGAACATCGATTCATTCAAACAATTCATCTGATGATCGAGAATGGAAATATGTGGTTCAATACAAACTTTGCAGCATTTCGTCTTTTATACACTAACAGCGCTAAAAAATAGAAGCTTTGTCGAGCCTACTTTTTCAACACCACTGTCATTCCTTCCTTAACCTAAACCTCAAGAATTCAAATGTAGAAAAATAGAAATTAAAAAATGCAGTATGAAATGCCACTAACTGCACTCTACCGTGACAAGCAGAATGTTAAATAATAAGATCGAACGTTTCTCGTATATTATATAGGTAAGGGAAAAATTTTGAAAATGTGATTTACATCACTGATTATATGTCAAATACATAGTTCTACATGTAACTATAATTAAAGGAACCAAACATATGATACGTATGAACGATGCGTGATATGAGAAGCCATGAAAGGATGATATTGAACGTTCCTAGTATGTCGCGTAGGTGTGAAGGATATCATATGTGACAAAGAATTGCTGACTATCACTTAACTGTTATGGCAAGTACAGATAGAAGAAAACCTACGCCATCAGCTTTTCTACAACGGAACCCTTCTATCAAAAAGGATTACAAGCAGACATCGAATTTTTTCCTCTAACTCCTGACGACTAAACGATGTGACTAATTCAAAAAAGTAAAAATTGAGCACATGTTAAATTGTTCCATGCTGTACCCTCTGAGGATTTCGTCGCGAAACTGCTCGAAGCATTGACTTTCTAGCTTAGCATGCTAGTGTTAGGGCCTGTAGTGTAATGTAACCGCTTTTTCTTGAAGTACTGAGACAATTTTGCCAGAGCATAATTATGCTGTCATAACAATTGATGGCCCACCTAATTGTATTAAAAACGTATTGCTGCCTTGTGACATGCCTTTTGCAATAATGATGGGTGGTATAAGCTTATCCTGCAATGGGTTTCCATAACAAAATAGAACTCTTGAATTTTTTCCTTAAATTCGAGGATCAAACTAACTGCTGTGAACGATAAAAGTAAACGTCTAGATGGTATGAACAATTAGACCACAAGAAATGCATTTCTTTTAGATCGAACTCAACCCACTTTTGATTTCAATAACTTGTCGTAACTTTACCTACCTTACAATCCATTTTGTCATGTTTGTTTGGATTAGTGAAATAAAGACCTGCATATCGTTTTTTATTAATCAGTAGATATGGAAAATAGACCTGTAAAACTAAACCAATATATTATACGCTATTAAAACGATGCATATTAACAAACCTTTTCGAATTCCAACTTAATGGGAGGAGTGAAGATTTTACTAACTTCAGTTGCGGCATGTAGTCCAATTTCCATAGCTTCTGCAACAGTTTTGACACCAAATTTAACCATAACCGAATCCGTATCGCCATAAATAACCTGCATCGAAACCTAACTACACGTGAAAACCAAGTGAAATAGTGAAAAATTTTAATGCGAAGCAGCTCAATATGTTATAGAAAATCTAACCTGTGCGTTTGCAGGACATTTTCCTTCCATCGAACCGGCAACATAACGCTTTTCCACTTCACTCTTAGTCAAATCAATCATCTCTCTGCCAAAAGCTGTGACTGACTGTGAAATTTCTAAACAGGGTAGTTTACCCACAGTTGCTCCCGTGAAGCCATACACAGAATTAGCAGAAATCTGGAAGGTACCAATTAAAATTAATGATTTACTATAATCTTGATACAACAAAATATTTCAATAAAAAAACATTTTAGTACTTTCAAAGCAAGTTGTCGACCATTTAGTACCATTTTACGAAAATCGTCTCTTTCATTCTTCATTTCATTCTTGGCACGTTTTCTAAAAAGGGCTTTTGTATGCGGACATAAAGCAAAATTCGTGAAAAAATCACTACAAACCGTGCAGCCAACAAGTCTTCGAGAATTACAGGCAAAAGGCCACGCCGCCGATTTCTTGTTGCGAAATAATTTCCAGATGGTGTTCGAATATAATCCTTTATGAAAATAGTTTTTTACACGCTTTGATGAATTCATTTGAAATTTCGAAAAATATCGAACTCCATGTAATTAAAAAATCGGGTAGGACGTTAAACGCATCATAACACTAAAAATTGTTTTCGTTTTAATAAACTAAAAAACAGCTTGCCTTTCCTTCAACTCCTTCTGGAGTCTTTAAAAGTGTTGTATAACAAAGATTATGTGCAATCATGATGGACGGATACAATGAAGCAAAGTCTAAAGTTGCAATTGGTTCATTATAAAATCCACGCAATGGTTCTATAACGGTAGCGCCTTCATACCTAAAACAACAACTCATTTTATCACAGCAAAATTTACAATCATAATTGATAAAATGGTACACTTATTTAAATAATCTGCAAATCACTGTAAATGTAATTTACCCTTCAGATTCTCCTCCTTGCACATCAATAACAGGAAGAAAGAAATTATCTGATTTACATTTTCGAAGCATCATAGAGAGAATCTAAAGGTTAAGATTCTCTAATAAATGCTTCCAACTACATAAAAATCACAAACACACAGAGACAATTGAATAAATTTGATAGAGCGTATGACAAAAATCTTGGAGTATGAAAAATGCTACCATCCAAATGGTTAGAACCAAATTGAAAACACCTTGATCTGTTGCCCTCGTGTAAGAAGATAATTTAAAGGAACACCCGTCACTCTAGCCATTTCCATATAATTGATAACAGATAAAAGCTTTTCAAGTAACCGTAATGGTAAAACAGCATCCTTCATACAGTACACGGCAAGTCTAAAGAAAATCTAAGCCTTTGACAAACCTCCAGACTATTAAAACACTACTAAAAAACTACTAAACACCAAACGAAACTGGACCTTCTGCGGGTATATTCATCTCCTCTTTGTAAGTCGGAAATTATGCTATGCTCAACATCTTCTTTCTGTTCCTGTAGGAAATGATAAGACACACTATTCAGAGTGTAACTACGTAGCTTATAATCACGAAGAACGACCTGAAGTGATAGAAATGACATCTTAATCATTTCAAAAACAGATCTCTATTAAATTTGGATTGAATATTATATATATGTATATATATATATATATATATATATACATATGTATACGCGTGAATTAAGGCGCATATACAATTTTCTTGAATATTTATGTGTACATGAACATTACTCATATTCGCGTACGTATATATGTGACTGCCAGTAAGTATGTGCATATAGAGATGGATTAAATATACGTACCTACACGTATATACAAGTAAATGTGTGTATAGAAATTTGTACATAAATACGCTGTCCCCTGCCTACAAAGCAAGTAATTCTTCCGACATCGGTAAATTGCTACGCAAATCTTAGCAAGATAAACAGGACTGCCTTTGTAATGAGAGGTCAATCCAAGACACACAGCATAGACCATGCATGCATTCAATTCTATGATATCACGTTCAATATGAATGCGTAGACGCATCTCGCTATAAAATATCAATTAATGCCGAAGCTTATCTTAATTTATCATTCTGTTGAGAAGCTGGTGAAATTCGACCTGGTGGTTGAAATTTTAAGCCTACTTTCCATTCAATGGTAGCAGTATGAGCGCATTAGCAGAGCTAATAAACATTAACAGGTTAGAGGTTTTCAAGAAAGTTATATTTACCAAAATATGCCCTATGTGTAAATAAGAATTATATTAAGAGCCACTACTATAAAAGAGAAATACACCTGCAAAACGTCAAAGATAATTCTTCCATGTATATCGATACTTTTGTTAACTCGGCTGCCCATCTGCTTAGAAGAAATAGCCGCGTCACGTACTCCAGAAGCACGGTCACGCTGTCGTCCTAACATAGCGACAGAAGGAAGTTTAAGCACCTGCAATATAAATCGAAAGCAAAAAAAATGTCACTAATAGCTACAATTCCAAAATAAAACGCTCCACCAGAAACCTTGGCCCGATCCAAAATATACGGCAAGTCGAAATTTAGAATATTATATCCAGTTATGATGTCAGGATCCACAGTTCGAACAAACTCTGCCCAGCTAAATTACTACTACTACCTTCCACACTTTTGCTGTAATATTATACCATAGTATGGAACACTTCAAACTTAATTCAATTTAGGAAATTTTCAACGTACCTTTCTAACAGCTCCTTCTCGCTATCGCACTGAATTATTTCAGAGCCAATAACCGGACTGCAAGTTCCTAATACGAAGCAATTTCGTATAAATGGTTCCGATTCTCCTTCAACCTAGTATGAAATAAGTTTTAAAAACACAAAGTAAGTAACTACAATGTTGATGTGAGAAATTACCTTGACCATATTAGCAATTTGAATAACCGAGTCCTCATTTGCATCTGGAAATATCCCACGACGGCCCATACATTCTATGTCGAAAGATAAGGTACTAAAAAAATTAAAGTTCTACAGTAAGATAATCGCGGTAAACTCATATTAATAAACCAACTAACCGAATGGGAGCAACATCGGACCATATTCCTTCGGGTTCATGGACCAATAAATCTTTCAATTTTACTTCTACTTCAATCTGACACCTACAAAAAACAATTCAGACAACAGCTGAAAGTGAAAAAATATGGTAAGTAAACCTTGAACTCTGCTCTGATTTGTTGATAATTTTACCCTTTCCTATGGGTATTTCGACCCATCCACATCCGACTATACCACTTTTAGCCATAAATTTTACTTCAGCGTCAATATTTGCTTCATAAAGTGTACCGACCTATAATTTACTAAAATATAACTCTTTGTCCTTGCAAAACTAATAACTACAGCGTTATTTTTACTTTCAAATGTACAGGGGACATATAAGATCTTAGAATCTTTCTCTTTCTCTCTCTCTCTCTCTCTCTCTCTGAAGGTTAGTGCCTTTAGTCAACCGCAACATTCACCTGAACAGCTCTTGATCCAAACGATATACCGCCGTTTCTTAACTCATGTTTTGCTTTGTTCAATGCGTTGGTTGTACCACTCACTTTAATGAATGGATATTTCTTTTCAGAACCTAGAGTAAACAATAATAATTCACCAAAAATAGAACTATTCTGAAAACATTGAAACAAATAAAGTGCTACGACGACGAAAGCAAAACACCTCGATAGTAGTACACATTTTCTCCATAAACGATACTCAAATGAACCAAATTATCTACAACCGTTGAAGACGCCGAAAAATTTGTATTTGCTTTTTTCAGCACAGTGGCAATAGCATTGTTTAGATTTCTTTGAGCAACATCAAGATGTTCAGGAGCGAACTGATCTGGAGCCTTAATCGATAATAATACTTAAGCACCAATGAGCTAGGCTTTAAAATAATTGCAAATAATAGTTGTAACCTGAAAATAGAAATGAGGAAAATAATCGGTAATTATTGAGCAAACAGAATTGCCCTTTCGAGTAACACCGTAAAGTTTCACATTAGTCTTATCAAACATCGTGGCTGAGCCTGGTTCGTGGTATGTTTCAACATCGAATACCTTAATATAGAGAATTTCCGTAAAGTTCTGAGTAGCAAAGTATAGATTTCTAAGTTCATGTGCATAAAAGCAACATAATGCACCATTCTCCTAAAGGAAAATTGAGCAACAGCAAGAAATAACAATCAAATCTTTTCCATCCATCCTTATGTCATAGAGAAATCTTCTCCTGGATAATGCAAACTTTATTTACGCTTTTTTGATTTGACAAGTATTGCGGTACTACAGAAAATAGAATGTTTAAATACGGAACATTTAAGTTCCAGATACCTGAAATGCGATTGACTTCTCAATACCTAGACCTTCCTCAACATCTTGCCTGTTCCAAAATGATGTTCCGTGTTCAGAAGTTTGTGAGAGATGCTCGAGATGACATTCAAACGCACCCTATGAACGCAAGGTGAACAACATGTCAACACAATAATATTGCAACAAGCAAAAAAAATCCAACAAAACTTACTTTTTCACTAAGAGTTTCGTCTACTTTGCGCTTCTTTGTTAATACTCCCGCAACTCCAATACCGTTTTTCCTTTTCAACGGCAACATTTACTCTATATTGGGATTGAACTACCTGGAATCAGGTCCGCATGAAAGCTCAAATTCAAGCATTTCCTAATACTAATTATTTTTTCAAACTGTTTCTTGTTTTTATTGAAGTTCACACTTAACTTTCTGTTTATACGACTGGTTTTGTATTGCGTTAATAGTATATCGCTTTTTCATGGTGACGTTAACGAAAATCTTCTATCTATTTTTTCTCACATTACTTCCAGTCATTTAATATATCCTTTATAAGCAAAATAAACATGAAATGACGTTTATCTTATCGAGTCAAATGTGATGCAATGATATTTCAGGATTCCCGAAAAATTGAAAACTACAGGTCTATTGCGAAACTATTATTGAGTGTTATTCTTAAAATATTTATATTCGGTAATAACGTTAGTAGTAATACAGAAATTTCAATTTTGAGTAACAATTCATCAATGACAAGATCTAGTATTAGTTGAGACACGGAATTTAGGAATTTAAAAAATTACATCTATTCTTAGATTGTGAACAAACATATCTTTAGAATTTATGTTGAATGCTGTCCACCAGAAAAATGAAAACATGAAGAAAAATTTTGTAAACATTGTTAAGTAGATTCTCATAACGGATATCTGTTAATTTTGACGTAAACTTCAAAAAAAAAATTCAAAATAATTAATTACTTTTGTTCTGCCTCATGAAATTAAGATATAAAATTAATTGGAACCTTGATAAAGAATGTTTAGAAATCTTCACCCTGTGAAGAAATTAGCAATCCACAATAATTTTGGTTAAATAAAGTTTTGCTTGCCCTTGAAAATATCGTGCTCTATGATTTTGAAGGAATTTTTCCTTTAATTAATTTATGAAAGATTCATGAAAATATTAAAATTAGATGTCTAAAAGACTATGACTGAATGTTCAAATTCTTCTATTGACAAGAAATGCTACTTTGTTTGAATCCACTTATTTTTATTTGAATTTTTCTTTATTTAATTACGGTTTACATTGAGTCTGTTTTAACACTTAATGTTATAGATGAAAGCTTTGTGGATGTGAATGCAGGATGCTATGTCGTTTCTGAGAACAATATCGATGACCTTAATGCTGAAAAGAAATGTTTCCTATTTGCCGAAGTAAGCACTTTCCCATCATTTTATGTATATTTCTATTAAAATTATCATTATGACAAATGTTTTTGCTGATTTCGAAATCAGTGACTTGCTCATATACTTCAGAAAACCGAATTATTACAAAGTTCTTGGGGTTGAGTCGAACGCTTCCACAGAGGAAATAAAAGCGGCTTTCGTCAAAAAGTCAAAAGAGGTTAGTCACTACAACTTGTTTGTTAGATAATTGTGTGCGTTTTGTAATTTAGTCGCCATGTGAAACCATGTCGATTATTTTAGCTCCATCCGGACCGAAAAGCAAACTCCCAGGATAAACGAGTGGGATGGAGCCGCGTTTCGGATACTGAATTGTTCATGGAAGAAAGTAGTGTTATGCGTTCATTTTGTACTATACTTATCAATCGTTACATTGACAGCTTGTTATGAGTTTTTTATGATCTATTCGTTTCGTTTCTACTATATTTCAGTGTAATTGGTATTAACTGATATTGGTGAAATCAATTTAGTTGTTTTGGAAATATCTCTTGAAAAGGTCCCCATTACAAAATATTTTTTAGTTTTATGAATTTTTCTCACGAAATGTTGTATTAATTAAATTTGCTCTTCTTTTTTAGGCTAAACAGGCATATGATTGTTTGCGGAATCCGAAGAAAAGATCGACTTATGATAATGAAGTTATCTCCACTGCTGGCCACCTTAGAGAGGTAGGAGTTATAATGTATTGTGCATGTTTCCTGTAAAATTGTCATTTTTCATGACATTTATTTTGGAAATAAGAATTTTGCTGAAACTTTGATTTTGTTTAAAACATTTGCCTGATAATGAAGAAAATTTACCTCTATCTCTTTCAGGTAGTTGATCCAAGGTTTGGAGGTAGTGATATCGTCGATTTTAATAAAAATAGAACTGCCTGCCCTGAACAGTTTGCCGGATACTCATCAGTTAACGTCCATTTCAGGTTCCAATAGTTGCATGTTTTCTTATTTTTTCTAATATTTTCCAATTTTTTTTAATATCAGAGATTTTAATTTTCTAATATTTAATGATTTAGAGATCCAGAAAAGGAGTATCATGAAGAAAAGCGTAAAGACAAACTACTTATTGTCTTTGCTGCTGTATCTGGTGGTTTCATATTAGTTAATATAGGTTACATCTGGTAAGCTGTTTCATGAGCACATAGAAAATGTCTGCAGAACCATTTAGTATCTAAAAAAAACTTATTTATCGGTAGAAATAATTGTTTTGAGGGTTAATACTTATTTGGCACCAGTAACAGTAATTATGTTAGATTCTCTTCTTATTAAGGTTTTTTTCACGAATATTTCTAGCTCTATGTTTCAGGTATTTGAAAAACGTCCGTGTGAATTGATTCGATGCGGTTTTCTTACATAACACTATTATAAAGTGTGAAAATTGACATATTTTGTGCTTTTCCTTTATATTTTGTGATGCAGTTATTTGAATAGATGTACACCGTATTATCTTTTACAATGTCGATTGTTTTTTGTTTGCCACTGTTATAGAACGTCTTGATATTTAATTGCTTGAGTAGTAAATTATATATATATACATATATATGTATATA
>KN716166.1:357009-375888 GCA_000816705.1 Dictyocaulus viviparus
ACATATATATATATATATATGTTATTTAATTTGTTCATGTACTATGCGAACAAGCATAATAAATTTATGTTAACTAGGTCTTTTTTCCTACGACAAGAATTCGTACCTTCTCATATCTCTATATTTTTTGCTTAGTTTTTTGATAGTTGAATTCTTTGGTAATTTACACATCTAAAGATGATGTCGGTTTTGCATGTAGTTCAGAAATTTAATGATTTATTGGTCATGCTGGAGTAGCGTCAGATCCTTTCGGTTACATCCTATTGGAAAGTTACGACAATTTGGCACTAAATCCTCAGTGTAAGTGCTTGTTTTGATTTTCTGTTTCTTCTTCTTCGTTGGTGTTAATGATTATATCGAGATCCACCAGTGATTCATTTTTCATAATTTCAGAGTTTCATAATGCTCTAAAAGCGTTTTTTAATATGGTGTATAATTTTTCTATTTCTGTTACTATTTCTAGGTAAAAATGTAGTGTTTGATTGAAACATGGAATTACTGATAAGGATATTGTTACAGAAGAGATTTCTACAAAGTGTTGGGTTTGCAACGGAACGCAACACAACGGCAGATAAAAGCTGCTTATTACGAACTGTCAAAAAAGGTTGATATTGAATATGATTATTTGCGGATCTTTAACATCGAACTACATTAAAGTAGCAATGATCAATCAACAAGTCTGATAATGTTATGATTTGACCAACCATAGCAGTTTGGGCTGGTCATGCAATAAGATAAGATAATTGTTGGCGTTGATCAATCCCTTGTGGTGGGATGCGCCCGCGCATGCATGTTCAACATGATATCATGGAGGTGCTTGAATGCGTGCCTGGTCTATACAATGACTTGAGTTGACCACTCTTCACCAAGTCAGTGCCAGTTATCTTACCCAGATTCCTCTGGTACTAATTTACTGACCCCGGAGGGATGGCGGGCTTGGTGGGCCTGGGGGGCGGCCACGAACTGAATCGGCCGGCGTGTCACTGCGGCACCTCCACCACTGAGCCACTGCACCCCCTTGGGTCATGCAATACTGTAGAATTTGTCAAAAGTATCTGAATAAGTCTTCAACGATTGCTGTGTATCAGCATTTCATCGGTTTTAGTATCATCCAGATGTAGCCGGGCGGAATGCTGATGCAGAAGCAAAGTTTATTGAAATCAACGAAGCCTACGAATGTTTGAAAGATCCGGAAAAGCGAAAGGTCTATGACAATGAGGGGTGTTGCGAACACCACTACGCTGATTTTTCTAGATCCAAGGTTTGTAATCAAACTTTTTTAATTTTCTTTAAACATCGAAACTTAATGCTGGAAGAATTGTTGTTAACTTGAACAAGGAAGCCGTCAACATAGTATGTTTACTTTGAATGTTCTCAATTACCATTTGTGATGTATAATAATTATCGAATCGTTTAAGTTGGGAAAAATGCTGTGTTTTTTTCTAGGAATTTCGACATTACCACGGTAGAAAACCACAGCATTCTTTCAACAGCAGGCGGTTTACGCAGCAGGAATATGAGAGAGTCAGCTACTATTTTTGGCTTTATGTAACATTTTTTCAACTTTTCGTGGTTACGTCGTTTGTTTATTATTATGGTGAATCAAGAAAAGTTTTGTCAAAAATCTGTAAATAAATCATTAATACTTCCGATTAAGATATGGAAGGAATTCAATAGAATGAGAACAGAGAGGGAATCATATGATGAGAGTATCAAACGCGAAAGCCAGAAGATATGGGAGCAGTTTTTCAAGGAGCGAGATGCAAAATGGCAGGAATTCCGTACCAAGTATTATATTTGTTATGATTTGCTTTCAGATCCAAAATTATCCATCGTCCCTTTAAGCAACTCATGTTCAAGAGCAATTTATAGGTCAACTGGATCTCTCTATGAAATTTATGGAATCAACAGACTTGTCACTTTAGATGCGTTCAATATTATGAGTATTCAGGTTTCCAGAAGAAGCGTCACGATTCCGATATTCATGGAGTTGGTCATCTCACAATCCGAAAATCAATCGAAATCTCCTACTATTTATTCGCATAGTCATTATTTACATGGTGTGCTTTGTAGTGGTCACCTTCATTCAACTGCTTCTATCGTAAGTGTTTATATATATATTTTGTCATTAGCTTGCTTATATCGTAATGTATGCTAAGCAGTACTCGATGTCATCGGTATGAATCTGAGATTCTACTTAATTTTCATTAGTCATGCCACCATTTTCAACTTGTCCGATTTTTTATTTTTATCACCATAGTGTGCTTGAAGAAATCAGGTGCCTATGGTACACTGAATACGTTCAATTTGTTGTAAGAACTACAATGTTTAATTTGTTGTAATACTTTTCGAAATCTTAGAAATATTTCTATGTAAGACTTAATTCCACAGTAATCTTGCTCGTAATTTAAGAAAGTAAAAATGTATTTTTGCGCAATATTTCCATAATATTTCTTCATTTTTTGTGTGTGTTTTTTTAAAGTAGCATATTTTCAGCCCTGTCTTTAACGTTGGCAGCTCAAGACTCAGCAAACATGATTTTTCGTCAAAGAATTCTATCGAGCCCACAGAGAGCATGCAATTCAGCTATATGAATCATCCTCCAAGTGAACACACTGATGCGTGGTCAAATGTTGTCAATAGTGCTGTACACAATTCTGGTGTCGTAGATGTTGATTTAGAGCATGAAACTCAATCAATCTCTCACAGACATGAGGACTCGGTTTAAATAACCGATTCTGAAGAAATTTGTTTCGAAATTCATGGCGTTCCAATTGAAATTTCATATTCGATGGATTTTCTTGTGCACGCCATTTAGTCAGAAATATACAGAGTTAGATTAAAATCCTCATGACTCGATGTATTTGATAGAAACTAATTGTGCATTTGTAAATAATTACTGTTTATAATTCGGTAGTTTGGCATTTATTTTATATGTTTATTTCAAGATTAGCAGGTTTTTCTAGAGTTAGGGTTAACTAAACGATTTTTGTACTTGTATTGATTGTCGATATATGATTTCAAACGTTGCCGTTATATAATAACTGCCCCTGTAAATACTTGAAATGAAATGTCGGTGATTTGTTTACTAGGTTAGGTAAGTATTGATAAAATTTCAGTTGAGGAAATTCTTCATAATGAAAAATGACTAATAAACGCTAGCACTTTTTAGTTGTTCAACTGATGTACTCATAAACAATGGAGGGAATTATTGAGTATAGAACATTGCAAGCAACATGATTCTTACTATCAATCATCCATTGTTTTGTGAAATTGAGTTATCTGGTAAACAAAGATCAGTGTACTTCATCATAATAACTAAGCTACGCCAGAATCATACTGTGCTTCAGTACTTTTTATTACATAGCAATTAGAAATTATTGTAATTTTTGAGAAATAATTTAAATAGGTGATCTGTTGAAAAAATATAACACTTCCAATCATCAGTTTCGAACCATAAATATCCTGCTTATGTAAGTGAGTGGCATCAACAACGTACAATAACCAGTTGTTGAGTAATTGATGAACATGTCGATGATATTTCACAGCTTCAAAGAGATCTGATATTCATGTCAAGCACTTCCTTTCAGCATAGAACAAAAATAATGATGGACTTGAGGTACTAGACAAGATTGAAGGGAATGAAATAAGACTTCACTGTTTCAACACAACGATCTGATTGACTTATAAAAGATTTCATTAGTACTTTCGTAAAAGTACTTTTACATAAACAAGCTGAACGTCAAATTGGTAAAGATTTCTGGAAAAGTGGAGACGTTAATGGCTGATGTGTTACCGTATCCAACCGTACTGAAAACCGTTTGCTGTCCTATACGGTAATGATAATTCTTGTATACTCTAATCGAACTAGTAATAAAACTCTTCAATAAACGGATTTATTTACACAAATATCTAGAGCAATGTTAATAAGCTCAAAAAAAAGGGAGGCAAATAAAATTTACATCTGAACTCGTTCATAATGATATTGAAATATTTCTAATTCTTTAATCAAAGAATAATTTCAGCCCAAACATATCGGAGATTCCAAGATTCCAGAATTTATCTTTGATAAAATATCTAACGATTCCATTATTCCAGAATTTTACAGTAATGATGATCACAGAATCAAAAAATGTTTTGAAGAAACACAATTTCAATGCTATAAATATAATACCTGAAAAGCTAATAGAAGTATAGAGTGGTCGAAGAGTGAGGTCCTTCGCAGTACAATCGGTTGCACAACAGGCCACCTATCTGTGGATGCGGCCTCGAGACTCGCTTGAGGCTTCAAGATTTGCGATCAACTTAGCATAATTAGGCATTGATTCTTTGAAAATACTTTTGATGGCTCTTAAGATGACCTGATGTGGTATGATTTACGTGCTACTTGAATTAGAGAAAAATTAAGAAACTAATCCAAATCTTTATTATTGATCACTAGAATTTTCGCTACAGTATCTTCTAGCATTTTAGTGATTTTCTTTTTTACGAGATATCTAAGATTATATTTTCACTGTACAATGAAAAAGAACTTTTCATGCAGTAACTTTTGTCATGTCGTGAACGTAATCTTAGGTTTTTTTTGAATATCGATTTTTTCTACACAAAAATTCTATTACTCATTGTTGTTGTTCTTGCTGTTATCGTTGTTGTTGTTATTGTTGTTTTTCCTGCTGTTGTTGTTGTTCTTACTGTTCATGTTGTTCCTGCTATTGTTGTGGTTGTTGTTGCTGGTGTTGCTGTTGGTGTGAAGTTTCGATCCTTCAAATGCTATAAATAGCTGTCCATATAGCTTTTATTTAAAAATTAATTGCATGCTGCTGGAATGAATCTGCAATTATTTGTTGTTGAAAAGATTAATGAGGGTTACAGTATGAAATCTGTCGCTTCCCTCACAGAAATCTCAATCCGATCAGCTAAGCCATAGCAGGTGGCCGTCATGAAAGAAGGTCATCATTCTGTCATTTATTTTTCGCTCCGCCTCTTCAGATTCTCAGAAAAAATAACTATCTTAATAACAAAATTTAAGGATCAATATAGGTTGTACATTAAAGTCTTAGAATATACAAATATAAGCCATACATGCTGATATCGAATATTGATCGATTTCGTCATCATCCTTTTTTCCCTCATATCGATTATTTTTAGATATATTTTTATCACTTCGTCCTATTTTGTCTAGCCATGCCTTTTTTTTTCTCAGTTTTTAAGTCTTAAAAACATTCAGCAATTTTTCTTTCGTTTTTTGTTATTGTTCTGTTGTGTTGATTGATAGTTTTTCTTGGATTGAATGTATTTTCATATTAATGAAGCTGACGAGCATCAAGGAGTTCTCTTTTTTCCGGTTGTTTACTAGTCCACTATTGACTGAAAACATTATCGATCCGTACTCGAACTGATCGTTTTGGTGAATATCGATTTCATTCAATCTACTGGTAGATTTTTGTCAATATTTACATTACGCTGTTATGCTTTTGGCCAAATAATTTTTTTATTATTGTACACAATGCAATGGATTCTTCGTTGTTGTCAAGTCTTATGGTCCTCAGAAATACCTCACTTATTAGTGCTGCCATTTTCTCATCTTATAACATCTTTAATTTATATCTAGAACATATAGATTACATTGACATCATCATATCGTATATAAACTATCTTGAATTTTCCATCGTATCAGCTTCATCTGAACTTATTTGTTTCGTTCCTTCTTTATTGACTCTCTTGTTGGTCTTACTGAATTAATTGGTCGTCGGATCCTTCTAGATGATGAGGTCAATGCGATTAAACGGAGTAGATGGCAAATTAAGTACTACTGCGTCACATCATTTTTCCTTCTACTATTACATACCTATTCATTTCGTTCATCTGTTACCTATGATCCATCGTCGTCAATTACTTCTGATTATACTAATCATGGAATTTCGCTATATGATAATCATTATGAGCCTCACGAGTAAAAGTTTTTCGCAGAATCCCTCAACTTCTTTCGATTTCAAGGAGTAAATGACTATGAGTTACAATGAGTTCGTATTCATTACTATGCTGTTATGTTGGGAGTTCGTATTACAATAAACTAAGTGAATTTCTTAACCATTTTATGCTAAAAGCTGATTACCAACGATTGTTTTGTAAAAAAAAAAACCAACTGTTCAAAAAAATAAACGAAATTCTTTTTTTATTTAATATTAATGACTTTCTTTAAGCTGTGTTTTTTTTCCTTCTTCATTAGCATTTATTTCCTCAGAAAGTGAGGCCATTTATTGAACAGAGCTTTTAACTCGTTGAGGAATTTTAAATTTCTAAATGAAATTCTGGATTTTTATTTACTTTCTGCTCTGTTTATATTTAACATTTTTTTTTCCATAGTTGAAAATGTTGACGCGAAAATTATTTAACACAATTAAATCTCTTATTAAAATGTTTCAATTGAATTCATTATATTTTGTATTATTTTTTGTAAAATTATTTATTTTAAGTGATTTTAGTAATATTGTATGTTATTGCACTTCCAAATCCTGATTACCCTCAGAAATTTTCTGAATGTAAGCTTATCAGCTAAATTACTAATTAGTCATAATTAAATATTCATTCAATAACATCCTTCCTTCCTCCGTTCCTCACGAGGAAACGAAACTTTACGGAATACAATAGATGACATATTTTTAACATTAAAGATATTATGAAAAGACTATTGATTGTTTATGTGTAAAAATTTCAGAAGAAGAATTGTTTTTTATGTTGAAGGTCATTTTTTGAAAATATTAAAAGGACAACAACATGATTGAATTGTAGGCGGTGCATCATTAATGAGGTACAGTATCCTCCCATATTGATCCTTTTCGTTGTTGAGTTAGAAGCAAACTAAAGAATCCTAGTTGTGAATGGAACTTGAACTTGCATCACTTAGTTTTCTGAATCCATTGGCTATCAATTGCACTATCCGCGCTCTTGGTAGATCACTACGATTCAATAATTCTCAGAGTTGGAACGTTACCAACAATCGATCGCAAAGCTCAAAATCGAGCTCAAAATTTTGAAGTGATAAGAATTTTTTTACAGTATGATCTTTTTTTCACGTCAGATCATATACAAGAAGAAAAATGATGTGATTTTAATACGAACGTTCTTGATTAAGAGTTGATGATCTTTGATGCTTTAATGGCTTTTCGATTTCGTATGATTTCATTAATGTTGTTGTTTATGTTGCTTGCTATTTTTCTCAGACCATTTATTCAAATTACAATTAAGCTTAAGCTTAATCGATTTCTAAGATCGATCAGAAAAGAAAAATCATAAGATGAATGATCAATATTGAGAAAAAAAAATTGTTCATTGATCTTCTTGTCATTTTTATCATCGATATGTTGCTGTTCTTCTGAAAAATTGAATCTTCAATATGTCATTCATCGAGAAGAAATCAATTAATTTTATTGATATAGTTATTTTTATTACTATTTGTTGCCTTCTGCTGCTTAACGTGATTTTGTAAGCTTTTTTTTTCCCACAATTTAAATCTTATACATTATCATCACTTCACCTCATAATACTATTCCTCATTCTCGTAGTTTAATTAATAACAGCTTGCTTAGAGCTGCAGCAGTGAAAAGTACCTCAGTATTATTGATTACCTCGTAAAATTTTCTCGTTCTTTTTTTTCTTCAATAATAGTAGAATTTGTTTTGAAAACGGCTTTTTCTATGGTCATCTATTTGTTTTCATATTTGTTTTGGAATGTGCCATCTTTAAAAATTTGTTTATGTTTTGATAAATGGTGAAAGAAATTTAATTAGTTCTATGACATTAGTAAGCTTATCACTTTTTTTTGTCACTTAGACTTGTAATCTAGAAAATTGAGTCTATAGTAAGTGAATCGTCTTTGATGGGAGGGTCAAGCTTATCGATCACGTTGTTTGGTAACCTGTTATCTTTCTCTATGAGACTCCTAAGTATACATATTAACAATGACGCAGCTGAAGCTTATCTGGGAATTTTCCAGCTGAAACTTATCAGTGAGGAATTTTCGGTTTCTATTCGTTTGTCGTATATCCTCAGCTAAGCTGTACACGTTCAATCGATATGACTTTATTCTGATGTTATCAAATGTTATAAGTTACTTATTTATCTAAATATATTGATTGTGTAATCACCTATTGTGCTGAACAAAATAGTTTTTCCTATACGTTACTTCTTTTTGTAACAGTTGTCCGTTGCAAGTTGTCTTCTTCGTACATGATGACATCGAAGTGACCCAGCAATCTTTTTGATTCTCTAGATCATGAAATATTTTTTGAATCCAATTTTCTAAACAGATAAACTTTGAGCATATCCTCTTCACATTACTCACGAATACGTCTTCCTATCAGGAAGGCGGTGGCCCACGATGACGTGTTGAATCTCTTGAATTTCATTCAACAACTTTTTTGTTCATTTGTTGTTTCCTCTGATTATACGACCAGCCAAGTCAAGATGTTCATTCAAGCGATCTTTATGTTTCTCTAGATTACGAAGATGAGGTATATTTTAATGATCTGTGAAATTACTGTGAAGTTTACAATGATTTTGAAGTAGCTGACTATAACTGAAAAGGCGAGTTCTAGTGCTTTATGAGTATTCTTAAGGTACTTGACGCTGTTACAGTATGATCCCGTTCGTCGGCTTCGTAGTAAAGCTCAAATAATAATTTTTTTGATGAGGCAATTCATGCGAGAAATAAATATCAAGCTATAGCTGATAGGAATTCTTATTGGTATTACATTGTATCATTAATACTTCTCACCGATCAATGATTAATGTACTAATTATTGATCTACATTGATCTACATCTACTAGTCAAGGTGAAATCCTCAAAAACTCTTCTACACCATTCTTTCAAAGACGTTGAGGGATATTTCATATTCATAGTGATTACGATTAGCAATCGACGAAAGTTCAAATAACACTTGAAAACGGATTGAGGTTAATGTGGATTAGCGTATTATATCGCTTTCTTATGGCACAATTTTGCTGAGGTCACACCTATTGAGTGTGCACATCAAACAGTGACGTAATAAAACTTTTCTGCTGCGACTTTCTGTACTTTTTTACTACTACATGTCGTATTTCTCTCATAATTGGTTAATATTTTCCTCAATCCTCAAATGATTTGAATGGATATCGGTAACATTTTACATTAAGAGTTATATAGAAAAGGCTGTAATTGATTTTTTGTCATGGACTATCTGCTGATAAACATGTCCTCTCATAGGATGAGATCGATTATGTTGTAATTAACGATTGTAACTCGTTTATGATCTCATTCCAAATACTTCAACCTCATATATCAATAATATGATGAAGTCCTCATTTAAAAACCTTCAGTCGTTTAGTTGTTTGAATAACGTAGACCTACTCTATTAAAGCCTGAACGATACAATCAATAATGTATTGCTCTAGGTCATTAAAAAATTGAAGAAATGGAGCGTGTTCACATGAATAATGAGGTACTGGTTTTTTTCTTTATTTAAGAAATTCAGAGATCAATACAAAATGCCTTGAAGGGTTTTTGCAACAATGTTTTCTTGCTGGCATGTATCATATGTTTGGCTTAAATATTATCTCTATTATGTTTTTCCATTTTGTTTGTAAACATGCTAGAATCCTTATAGATTTTTTTGCAGAGGTTTTCCTTTATGAGGTTGTGATTATATCTATGCATTTTTTCCTACTTCCCATAAAATAAATCAAGCAAATGCTACCTCAATGAACTCATTAAGTCTACATCGTTGCCATAAAAAGTGATAATAGAGTTTACTGTTGCCCATAGGCTAATCAAAAAACGATTTCGTAGGCGATTGAGTGTTACTTAAAGACATAAAGCATCTGATAGTAGTTACGATATCGTTATCATTTGTTCACCATTTGCACCACTTTTAACGCTTCGTAATAATGGCAACTCTAACAGAAATGAATATCCATAATTATGCTGAGTTAGTCGGAAACCTTGAAAGCTCAGGCGGAGCTCGAACGTGCATCTAAAGATATCCGTTCTGTTGTGCTTCTTCATTGCACTACCGAGGTCATCGATTAACAACCACATAGTTAGCTGATATGCATATTGTATCCAGTTGAGCTGATGATTACGGATAACACGATGTATAATCTTTCATAACCACTTTTATTTATCATCTATAAACTAAATATTTTCTAAGCACTTCTTACAGTATGAAACTGTTAGACGTTCATCACTTCGTGTCGATATAAGAAATGTCAGAAATCTTACGAAGGTCAGTTTCACATGCAGAACATCTCCATGTTAACCCTGACTTCTTTAAAACATGTCAAGATGTAGATGTCTTCTAATTATTGCCGATGTGTT
The DNA here is from genome assembly GCA_000816705.1 of Dictyocaulus viviparus. NCBI lineage: Eukaryota > Metazoa > Nematoda > Chromadorea > Rhabditida > Metastrongylidae > Dictyocaulus > Dictyocaulus viviparus. Next base: position 367,364 of record KN716166.1, read on the forward strand.
TTTTTTTCATAGACCAGTTACGTTAATCGTGAGCGAATGACGTCACAGCTATTTTGTGGCGCTTTGATTTGAATTACATAAAATACTTAATTATAATTGATTACTGCTAGGTAACGTTGATATACGAAATACCATTGAAATAGTTTCAACGTTTTATCGCGATTACAGATTAGCCCCTAATTGGACAAACCTTGGTTGAGAATGGAATCTCAAGTGAGGTTTCCCAATGAAAACAATTCAATTCACTCAATCTGTCACCTCAAATTAGATACATTGAGTTCAAATTATTGTAAAGACTTGTGTTAAAGTGACCAACTCCGTGTGATCTAAAAGATGCTAATTGGAGTCCCGTCTAGGGTTCAAGTTTTGCCATTAACTCAGCATCTTTAACGGTCGCATTGGTGAAGTACTTTATGGTTATAAAAGAAAGCTATAGAGGGCTTGAGTTAAAGCTTTGGGTTATACAGCTTGTCATATTACTAGGATCATATGAATTCTAAGGTCAGAACGGTACATTGTTACTGTTACTGTTGACATTGACGAAGAATAAATGAACGAGACTACGATGACCTCAATGCGAATTCGTTATGGACGAGTTTACGACGTGCGATTCATTGAGCATATTTGGTATTCTCATCAGGACAGGTGGTCATCAGAATCCAATCGCTTCATTGTTTCCGGAAACGGTTTCGTTCTATGAATCGGTCGATTTTTTCTGATACATGGGATATCGCTTTTTCTCTTATCGATTTTTCGAATGATCTTCATCAGCAATGTTTTATTATGAAAGTCGATAATATAAGTAAATACAGTCGTTTTTTTCTTCTCAGCTTAATCATCCCTACTTTTTTTCTCCATTGTTCTTTCACAAATTAAATCTTTTGCAATATAACTTTATCAAAGTGCGTATTAATGTATGCAAATTAGTTTTCCATAATTATATAATTGTCACAATGGTGGAGGTGCCACAATGACATGCAGATATGAATCAGTTCGCTGCTGCTCCACTCTCTCCTGCCCACCAAGCTCGCCATCCCTCTGGAGTTGTTAAAACGGCATCAGAAGAATCTGTCTAAGATAAACAGCACTGGTTTGGTAAAGAGTGGTCAACTCAAATCACTATCTAGACCAAGCTTGCACTCAACCACCTCCACGATACCGCGTTGAACACGAATGCGTAGACGCATCACGCCACAAGGGATTGACCAATGACAAAGCTTATCTTATATCTGGGCATTACTTTGAAAATCACGATAGATTGATTACCTTTTAAGCTTGTTCAAAAAATTTTAGCGATACTAATTTTGAACTCAAAAATATTTGGAACGTGTTTTTGTTGGAATAACCTTTTGAGACAAAAAAATTGAAATTCCGATATTATAGAGGGTTTTTGTAAAATCAGCTTTGGTTTTACTTTATAATTTGAAGTAATTAGACTTGATATGGAGCCATATGATTTAGAAGAGACGTGGAGTGACACAGTGGAAGTGCTGCAGTGACATGTCGGCCCTAATCAGTTCTCGGCCGGTCACCAGACCTACCAAACCCGTCGTCATTTCGGCGCTAAATTCATACCAGAGAAATGTGGGTAAGGTAACTAGCACTGACTTGGTATAAAGTGGTCAACTCAAGTCACTGTATAGATGACCACCTTCACTATGTCGAAGATGAGGTTCACATATGTGAAGGTGCATCTCATCACTAAGATTGAGCGCAGCTAAAGCTTATCCTATCTTGTCTTATAGACTAGGATTCGTTTTTAATTGAACGAGTTTTCCTCAACAAAAAGCTTCACATTGATGAGGCATTTTGTCACTTAACCTTCGCTGTTTCTCTGAATTACGATAACTTGATTCTAACTTCTTCTACCTAAACTTTACAAAATGTGACATCAATAATGAGATATCAAACTGTGATGAGGTTAAGTTAATTGAGGTTTTTTTTGGTTACTTTTTTTCATCGTTCGAAAAACATTTAGGCTATTATTGTCCAATAATCGTTTGTTGTTCAACAGTTTTTTTCTCAAGTAGATGAAGTGCATGCACAAAACAGCTGCTCTACATTTTTTCACAACATTTTTCGATAACCAACTGACTGTTCTTTTTAAGTTGCAAAAGGAAAAAAATCTTCTCGCCTATTCAGAAAAAAATCTTGAAAAATAAGCGATATGAAATTTTGAAATCAGGTTTACCATAGAAAATGAAATTTTTCCCTCAATATTGAGCTTTTCCCTCCCTCAATCACATTAATGCATTTTCTGCTTCTATTTCATCAGTTTTTCTAATGAATTTAAAAAATATTTTTTTCTCTACGTACTTAAGAGTCTTTTTCTTTATAGATGGCATAATAATTTTTTCATTAGTAATGTTGTTTTCTTTTATTAGGATTTTTTATTAAGCCACTTTCTATGGCTTTTATATTCCCTCACCACTTTTTGTATCTGATTATCACTTGGATTCCTGCTGACGATCGATAAAGTAGAGCAGTTACCAGTAAAACTTCTATTTCTCTCTATGACGCTCGAGGGTGCTCCAATGAGTTCTTTTAGCCAGAGGGGTTTGTTGATCACCATAATCTGCTTCTAGGGACTTTGTGAAGAGGTCAGATCATCGGGCTGGTGATCTTCCCGTACTGCGTTTGATGTCTAGTGGAATCCAATTACTTCCAGCTTAAACCAGTTATTAATTACTTAATACTATCAAAAACTTGTTTACATCTTTGTTTTGGATATGAAGAAGAAAAGTACAAAAATGCCCAATCAATAAATCACTATTGATTTTCTTGCTAAATTGAATAAATGTTCGGCAATGTTCTATTATTCTGAAGGCATTTTCACTAAAGGCGATCAATAATCACATTATTCAACAAAAAAGATCTTTTGTAAAAAAAAAAACAAAAGCTATAAACAATAAGTGTTCAAGAAGAAGTGTGTCGTTTTTTGCCTCATACCTCAAACAAAAAACTCAACTGTCACATGTGTTCTGTTTGTTGTTCATAGTCACTATGTCACTCAAAATCCATAATAGCAGGATAAAGGTTCGTTCAGATACGGCGACATCCATTCATTGTAACTCATTCTGTTTAGATTCAGACATGATACTCATTAATTGTAACTCATTGTGTGAACTTATAAATATCATTGACATAAACCTCTTAACTAACTTACCTCTACCTTTCTATTTATGCTACCATTCATTTTTATATTTATTTTCTATCAATTATGATAAGTGATATTAGTTTTCTTCTAATATACCTAATGATGCTGAGTCTAATGCTACACGTGAAACCTCAAACCTCAAAATCCAAAAAGCCTGAGGTATCAAGTTTTATGATCGAATCAGGATCATTAGGGGTGTTAGAACAAATTCGTTCTCTAATATGAATTCATTAACGATTTCTCCACTATTCTGTTCTCCTCCCGATCATTTTCTTTTCTCTTTTCCTCTTTTTTTTCCTTCGTTTGTATCAATTTCGTTTTCTTCTCAAATGACATCGTTTTCATTTTCCTTCATACACGTCTTAAGATAGATTTTAGAAGAATTCGATCTCTTATGAAAAATATAAGAGGATGATATTTATCCTAATGGAAAAAATCACCAGAATAATTTTAAAAAGTAATAAAAATAATAAAACAAAAGTAAATAGGTGAAATTAGTTCCAGATAAGTTTAAGAGCTGAATAAGAAACCGATAGTTTTAAATAGTCCATCGATTGAATATTTTTAATTAATGACAAATTATTTTAAATATAATTACTTAATCTCTACAATACAAGTGAGTTTTACTCAGTAAGGTAAAAACTCACGTGTTCCTCGCTCTGAGTTGAAATAAATTATTTTAAAATAATCGATGTTCTGAAATGTTCTATGTTTCATCAAATCACAAATGATCTTCAGTACGTAATGAAAACATTAACCTATATGAGGGTGAAAAACAAGCAAAACCTCACAGGTGAATGAAAAAGTCAATTTATTAAGAAAGCTTTTTTAAACTTTGCTAAATCTCATAAATATTTTAGGACTATTTAATAATTATGAAGTGTTCTATATTATTTCGACCATAGTACGTTGTAAAGAGCACAAGCTCTACTAGCTAGCTATGTTGCTCAGTTGGTTACAGATTCCCTGAAACCTCAAATGAGACTCAAACCCGCTTTTCGCAGATTCTCTTTCTTCTGTTGTGCTACCGATTCCAGTATTGAGATCTTTGTTCTGTAACCATGGATTATTAGTTTAACTAGGGGGTAATGCCGATGTTGACTGGCGCCAGATCGAACCTGTTAGCAGACGAGTGCTGATGACACATCACCACTAGAAACTTTTCTGATTAATTCAACTATGGAGAATATTTTATAATTGTGATTTGTTTTTTTTTCCGCTTACAAGCATGTCCATCGTATTGATTGGGAGTGATGTAGGTGTTTCGACATTCCTCTACCATGATCAGCCTTAAGCTTTTCATTTATTCGGCACTAACATGTCTCAATCAATAAACACTAAATTGAAAAGTAGTAGGTATTGTAATTCATAAACTCTATAGATCTGATTGGATAACGAATCACACAAGCAAATGCCCTAAGGGATCGAATAATCGATATTTACATCCGATTTGATTGGTTGAAACAAATATAATAAAAATGCTATCATCCGATACTCGAAACTGGTCAGTTGGTCGAAAGCTTGCAAATTTTATAAACATTGGCGATCAACTGACCTCCAGCTGACTTCGGTACGTCATCAAAGCGGCTCTCATAGCGACAGAGATAGAACTTGAATGTAATGGAATGCATCTTTTATGATATCAATCAACATCGAAAACGTTATTATTAATCATTTTTATCGAGAGTTAAGGCGAAAAAAAAACTCAAACTATCTCTTTTTATTACCTCTTTTTCCTTAATGCCTCAGTGTAATGAATATTCCTTAATATCCTCAATTTAATGAATAGCTCTCAATGTAATGATTATGCATATCTCCTAATGAGCGAATATTACCTAAGTATGCAATAGTAAATCTTAAAGAAATATACAAATAATACAATAAAGCTTTCGTTTATAAAATAAGTTAGAAAAAACGATGAAATAGAATGACGAAAGTAAGAGGTAGTGTTAAGCTTCAGTAGAGTAATTCTGTGATCTACGTTGAGTTCTCTGAAACGATCAATATTCATCTTATACATGTCATTCTATATAATCGAATTTTGAACTTCAAAATCATTTGTGTTGCTCTTTTTTCATTCCAATCCTGTTTTTCATTTTTTTTTCCAGTCATGCAGTTTTTTTCTCTACTACAATATTGCAGCGGATTTTGTGTACTTTTAATGAAATACGTTTTCATTTCATTCAAGTTCTCATTAATACATATGTATATACATATATATTGATCGGCAAAAGAGGAAAATCCGAAGGAAAAAGGCTAAATGATAGAAAAAAGATCTCATTAACAGTTCTATGGTCTCTATAAATACGTTATTGATCGATTTCGTTATTGATTATCATGCTATTTGTTTATCGATCATCCTCGAAAGATCAGATCACCTTTTTCAGAATTCTCTGATCATTAGACCATCAACCAACGCGATCACAAACATCTAACTAACATTTAGCCGGTTTTCCATAGATAGTGGGTTTGTGGGTGGACGACAGTGACGTCAGTGACGACAACGGCGACAACGACGACACGACCAATACGACTACAAAGAAAGACAACGTATCAGCAAAGAGATGGAATAGCCGCGTTAGCATATCCTTCTACATTACGTACCGTCTATCGCATCAACATCTAGCCTCAATCAGCTAAAATAATCGATATTCAAACCAACGTACTGATAAGCAATAACGGTAATCGATATTCGACTAAACACTAGTAAGTGTTAATTAGTTGTCGATCAATGACACGACTATTCATTCTACCCGGAATATTTGCGATCTCGTCGCTATCTCTTTGGTATATGATATGTTCAGCACCCGGATGGGAAAATGAAGGTAGCTATGATTTCTTCGTTATCATCTTTTTCTCCAAAATTTTATTATTAAGTAGTTATTACGTTTCTTTTTTTTCTTATTTCATCTACACAATAATAGATCAAATTATGTTTCAGATCGTAATGAGATCAATGTACAGTAATAAGGGTGCTGCAATGAAATTATTTTTACAGTACCCCACTGATAATTAGTAATTTGTATCTGTATAGTGGAAATATAAGCATTTTTGCCTCTTTTCTAACCTCCTTTGAGCAATTCTTAAGTCTAGTACAAAGTCCTTCGATAATTTAGAGGTATGGTAGCTAAGCTTCTGCAATTAAGTTTGAACTTCTCATTGACGTCATCATTTTCTCCTCAATACTGTGATAGCCTCAATCTCAATTGCTTAACGTTAGGGTAGATCAATACTTTCTAAGGTTTTTACTTTTACTAATGAAATTTTAACGCTATATAAGTATAATTTGTATAAATTTTATTAAACACAATTTGAAACTCTATCAGGATTTTTTCACACGTTTTTTTATTGGAGAGAGAATGTTTCTGTTGTGCTACAACATTTTTAATTTCTCGTTTTTTTTATACGCAAAAATCGATAGCGAAAAAAGTGTAGATCAAACAAAACATTGATCTGACCGAAATCAATTCTTCTTCTTCTTTACTTTATTAATTTTTCCTTTAAAAAAAAAAAGCAGAAAAGTGTTGTCTGCAAACGATTGATCGTTGTGAATGGGAAGAATATAAAATACTTTTTGAATATTTAATATCAATTAACATTTGAGCCTTTCTATTTTTTAAAGTGTTGTTTTTTATTTTTCTTGAAAAAATATGAAAATAGGAGTGACTTTATCGATCTGAATTGAGTAAGAGTGAGTTTGAAATCGTCACAAAATTTGCATATCATTTTCAAAAATTGGGAGATGTTTTGGACAAAATATGAAAAAAAAAACCATTCTAGATGAGATACGTGTAAATTTTACAGAAATGAAGTCTCATATTAGTGAGGTATGAAAGGAGTACAGAGGTTTTTCTTACGCTTTTATTTCTACTGCAGTAGAAGAATGCTGAAAAATTGTTCTCTACAGAGCAGAGCATTGATTTGCGCGACTTATTTTCATGTGTTCAGCTACGTTCGAACTTCCGAAGCAGTTTGAAAACTTCACAACACTTGCCGAACGATTTCGTCATTACAAAGACGAACACTTCGGCTACATTACTACCGTATTCGTATGTGCCTACTTGTACAAACAGACGTTCGCCATTCCGGGTTCATTCTTTCTGGTATGACTTCCTGCCTTGTTTTTTTCCTGGACAACTGACATTTTTGACTATATGGACAGTTCAATGCGACAACTATTCCTGTTTAATCTTATGTAATGTGTAAACAATGTAAATATCAACACACTCCCTCATCACAAACTATGTATTTTTTTGTGAAAATTCCATTTAAAAACTAAAAGGATAAAAAGTAAACGCGTTATATCACAATAATGCAGAGGTGATCAAAAATCGACGAGTGTCAAGGCGGTAGTGTATTCGGTAGCACATCAGACCGGTAGTCTGCAAGATACGAGTTCTAGTCCTGCTAAGGTCTCGAGTTTCGCTGTCAAATGAATATCATTAAAAATACAAATTGTAGAAATCTGATGAGTGATAAGCTATCGTCATAGTCGGCTAGTTGAAATAGTGTGCTTGCTTCCTTTTTGTTCTCGGTTTGGAACGTCTAAGTAGATTAGAGCAAGAAATTTTTGCCATTCTATCACATAAACTCAAACTTCAACTCGTTGTTTATTAAGTCACATATGAAGGTGGCTACTTAGTCTAGTCGAAAGCCGAAGGTATCATCATTGATATGATCAGTTACTAGTTATAAACTACTAGTGATCAGCTACTATCTAGTATATTGATACTCATTTCTATAATGGTAAAACTATTTCACATGGATAGTATGATGTTGTTCATCACGTTCAACATCTAGACAACCGCATATCTATCTGAAAAGTGGCTATGCAGGTTTCCCTCGAATGGGCGCAAGCACGCGCTTGTCACGCTTGATTGCGGAACGGGACGGTTGAGATGGTCGGCTAATGAACCACACACAGTCTTACGCTTCCACTTATCCCTCACCGTTTAACAGATATTACATAAATAAGTGTAAATTCCAAGCATCACTCACTACACAGAAACGTTCTGTCCTTTATCATAAACTGATAAATAATCATTCGATGTGAATAACTTAGATAATAACACGATCGCAGGTGATGAACAGCAGAATGTCCTTGTCAATATAATGAGGACTCAGTTTCACATTATTGCTAACGGCAGCTTTTATCTATATGACTTGGTAATTTAGAATGTTTCGTATGAAAACTGTCCAAATGGATTAAAAATCCATTAATCATCAAAAATGCTTCGTCATAGAAATTACAAGAAATCTGGTTACTTTTGCATTTCGTTTTTTATTCAAAAACGATGTAAACTATTATCCACGTTGATGTCGACGACGGCGATTAACACAAAATTCAATTAAAATGATCGTTTGTTCG
>KN716166.1:390249-404304 GCA_000816705.1 Dictyocaulus viviparus
CATTTGCTGACTTTTTCAAGCAATACTTGGCCTATTATTCTCTTGTATGGAAGCAGATTTTCTCGTAAATTAACATGCACAATGTGTCCAATTTGGCTATATGTGCTAGAATAAACGATTAATCAAGTATAAAACATAAGAGGCTTTGAATATACCAAAATGGCAACGTTTCTACGAAGACATTAGGATTGCTTAATGCAAAAAGCAATAGGAAAACTGACCTAAATTCCAAATCATCCGGTAATATCGCTCTGAAAATTCGTCTTAAATCCCAATCCTCAAAGAAAATCGGTATAACTCGAGCCTCCCATGAAATATCAACATCTAAAATAGCTATTCATTTTAGCTAAACAGAATATGAAAGGACTCACCACCAGCATAATCCTTAACCATGGATTCAATTTTTAATTTTAATCCAGTAGAAAACTCATTAATCAAACTTGGGTTGAATAAAAACAACTTATAGTTTGGTTCATCTGCGTCCATAATGCACTAAAATTACAGCTAACAATAATCGAAACTAGTTGACTGGTAAAATCATAGAAATTATAATTAGTAATCGACCTACTCTAGAATTAAGTGTGCAGTATAAAACTGCAAAATTACCTTAACTCGCCCCAGATTTCTGATTAGGTACTTCTCAATCCTGACTTTTCTTTGTATAATGGATACTTTAGAGGCGTCGACTTTCATCGCTGTGAGCGCTATATTAGAACTAAATAGCAAAACTTTAACTATGAGCACGAATGAAAAAAGTCGCAATAAATCGAAGACATACACAAATAAATCTTTATTCAAATCCATCATACCACGCACTACATTCGGAACGGTGAAATATTCTTTTGAAATAGTTGCTTCATCTGTTGTTGAAGTCGACCCGTTTTAATAAGGCTCATAGCGATGGTTTTATAGTGAAAATTCTGAATATTATAAACCATTTTCAACCTAACAGGAATGAATTACACATCAGTATTAGACATATTTGAAATATTACTTACAACTCCTACTTTTCTATTCAGTCCGAAAAATTCATTGAGAAACCTATGGCTGGGCAAAATTTTGCTGAAAGTACTCATGAAGTGGCTTCACATCTACGAAGAAACTACAAAACATACGCAATACATTATGCAGTTTAGCATAGCATTAACAACAACCGGAAGTATATTAAGGACTACAACACCATAATTTTTTTTGACAATTTGCAAGCTTAAGTTTTGTATGTATTTTCGAGCAGGTTTTCTGGTTTTCCATCATTATTTCGATTGCATTGCATTTGGAAAATGATTAAGATACGACTTGAATGTAATGACCTGCAATCGATCTTATATTCCTCATGCTAATTTTGTCTCGCATTTCCAGTCAAATATAGCATTATACTGTTGCAGAATTTTATAGAACAGAATGGAACGAGGATTGAGCAGAGCTGTAGACATGCTGATGTACTGCTCAACAAGATAGTAACCGTTTTCTAAACGTGTTGTTTGTTTGAATCGAATTTTATAACAGTGCACTACTTAACTAGTATGGTACCAATTGTCAGGGTGAAGAAGTTAATTACGTGCATCTCGCGTATAATTTGTGCCCGACATATGGTCGACAGATTGCAATAGCTCCTAACTCTAGGAAATATCACAGAATACTACAATCGTTTTTGTATTTATCTGTTACCCATCCTCTTAATAATATAGATGCCTTATTTACCTCTGTAGGTCTATTTAAATATGTTTATGATGTATTTTGTCTGATCTTTCAACTTAAAACATTATAGCAATGTGACAAGTTCATTACTTCACGGTTGATACATGATTAGACAGATAGTTGGAATGTGATATATTTCATTTCTTACATCTACGAAAATGTGGATGTTCTAGGTGGGTAGCCCCGGTATTTAAGATAGTCATATGAGACAATATGTTCTCAGATAAGAGAGTGGGTTTCCTTTATTCTTTCTTAGGAAGTCAACACGCATCAGGTCTGACTAGATTTCATGTATCTGAATGAAGATAGACGAAAAATATACTTAGTATGTCTTAAGTAGTGCCAGACGACGTTGCGAAAATGAAGAAGGATAGAAGAAACGTAGGAAAGCTAGATCACGCTTAACATGACGGTATCACTTGTAGTGAAATTAATGGTCTTACGTGGGGTAACCTGAGCGATTATTCTTTATCACAAGCTGTACGAATCGCGTAATCTTGATATGGTCACATAAACAAATGTTATGTTAGGTGATCTCATCATAAATGATAAGTGAAATCTTATATTCATCAATTAATTCTAAGTTTGACGAAGTGATATCGTTGTTTAAAAATGGTAATAATTTCATATGATAATTCCATGCCTAAATCAAATGTGATCAGTTTGCTTTAATAAGACGAATACTGTAATAACGGCGTTGGGTTCTTTTAAAGCTTGTTCAGTTTTTTTCCTGAATTTCAGATTGTCCATTTTAAGCCCCACCGGATTGGTGTGGCCAATGTTTGGAAGGCTAAATGGTATTATATTTGCGCTTTTGACGTTCTCAACGTCTTTTCTGGGTTCAACTTTTCTACTTTTCCCACTCTTACCACTTGCTTATTATGGAACAAAATTTTGGCGCCTCTCCGCTGACTGGCTTGTTGGATTTTGGTTAACTCTCCCAGTGGTATGTATAGTTTTCGCTATTTTCAGAACGTTCAAAGCGTGAAATTATTTTTTAGGTCAGTTGTGAATTGTTTTCAGTTGTGCATTATGTATAAGGTAAGGTGTTCTCAAAAATCGCAAGTAATTTTTTACGGGCTTTTACAAAAGCTGTATTATTTTCGATTACATGAAAGCGCACGATTTTACGGTACAGTGCATCGTAAAAAAAGTATATTGGCAAAGTTGACATACTTCAATAAATCTTACTTGTTGTAACGGTGTTATTTATTTCATCAGACTGCTCTCGGTTCTCATTCAGGTGCACTTCTTCTTCATCAATCCTATGATTTATATAGATATAAAGTAAATTGCCTGTAGTTTATTTCAGTGCTTAGTGGAATTAATATTCAAATCGAAATTCCACATTTCTGGTGATCTAATCTTGCGTGATAAACCGGCTCTGATTGTGATGAATCATAGGACAAGGTATTCTTATTAAATATATCTAGTGGTATTCTTATTAAGTTTATCTTATGATTTTGGGTGCCCGACATTGATAAAGTTATTTTAATAAGTAATCATATTTGCTATATACGGATCTTTGCTTATCATTTTGAATTTTTTTTTCAAATTTCAGACTGTAATAGTGAAGCTGAGCATTTTCAGATTGGATTGGATGTTTTTCTGGAATGTTTTGTATAAAATGGATCCTCTTCTTCTGACTACTGAGAAAATTTCTTTAAAGGTGATTAATGCGATATTTTCCATCAATTGAAAAACGTTAATATTGATGTAAATAAATAATTGTAATAAATCATTTTCAATCAATCATTAAATAACTGTAATAAATCATTTTTAAGTGTGGATGTATTGTAACAGGAAGTATTCACATCTGTTATTTCTCTTACATTTGAAGTCATAATTGAAGACATCCTTCCAGGCAGCTCTTAAGTTTATTCCTGGTGCGGGTTGGGCTATGGGGTGTGGATCGTTTATATTTCTTGAACGGAATTTTGAGTCTGATAAAGATACAATAGCTTCATCTATACAGTATTACAAGGAGTCGGAAAACACTTATCAGGTTTATCATTATCTAGTCAAATCTCAACATTCTTTGCTTCGTACTAATTACAAACCATGAGCTAGTTTCTGTTCCATTAATGTAAATGACTGAAATGAATACTGTTTCTAGTTTTTATTGTTTTAATCTTTATTGCCTGTGTGAAGTCCAGGTTTCAAGAGATTTGGCATTTTTCTTGTAACTTTTGATACGCTGGATTAATCATTTTAAGCCATGGTGTGGATCACTCCCATTCATTCACTTCCACAATTACATCAAAACAACGAATGGGTGGTGTATCTCCACTGAATAATATATTGCACTAGGCTTTACCATATCCTAGTCTTCACAATTTCAAATGAAGTTATACCACAATCATTGTGCATTAAGTGCCGAGGTGTATCAAAGAGTGTTACTGAATTTCTACATCGAGGCCTCGCAAAATTATGATCTTGTACGGTAATCTTCCTAGGAGCATACTGCCTAGCCTTTTCTACTTATCTATCACTTTGCTACGAAACCTTAGCTGCTTAAATTTGAAAGCATCTGTTCTTATTGACACATAAGATGCAAGAACTAATCTCTAGACATATTCTCATTCAAGTATTATTTTGTTCAGCTTTTGCTCTTTCCTGAAGGGACAGATCGCAGCGTCCGTTCAGCTGTTCAGAGCGATTCGTTTGCAAAACGAAATGGTTTACCTCCTTACAACTACCTCCTTCACCCTAGGACTACTGGTTTTAATCACTTGTTGAACATTATGAGGAAACGTAAGCATGTTTCACTTTTGCTATAAATTTTTCTTCAATCTTTGTAATAAAACTATCATGTATTGTCAAATTTCATCATATCGTTCCAGATAACTATGTTTCATATGTTTACGATGTAACAGTGGCATATGCTGACGTGATTGTAGATTCAGAATTGCGTTTGTTGAAAGAGGGAGCGTTCCCACAGGTCAGACTTGCTTTGTTATCAAAATGTGCACGGCCCTATTCATATTTCTTTTGTACTTCACATTTATAAAGAGCTTACTATGCTCGGATATTGCATTATATCATTATATCAAGTGATAAGTGCTTCAAAAGAGAGAAAATTATTGATACATTGCTTACGTTTAGAATATACATTTCGATGTGAAGAGGTACGAAATCAGCGATATACCTGCTGACAATGAGAGCAGTGCAGAGTGGCTTAAAGAATTGTGGTTCGAAAAGGAGAAAAGACTTAGAAAGTAAGATATCATACCAACCAGTATTGTTTGTCACTAATACATTATATATAAGTTGAATGATATTTTTTGTGTTCTTTTGATGACGTGATTACCAACTAAGTAAATTGATGTAATAATTTTCCAAGCTAAATTTTTTGAAAAGTGCCAGTTTTGTAGGTTTTATGAGACAAGCTCTCATGACCGTCGTTTCGACCCAAGTGGACATGGTTATGTATGGCCGGTACAAATTTTTATTATTCACTTATTACTAATGCATTTTCTATCTTTTAAATTCGATAATGATTTAACGACGCGAGTTTTTTTTTTACTGAAAGTGTGACTAGTAGTTAAGTTTTAATTACAGTAGTACATTGATAACAAAGAATATGTGTCCAAAAAATTGTTAAGTTTGTAATTCCAGACATATTTGATTTGCTTTTATTGATTGTTTCTCTCATAAGCGAAGTTACTATGATTTTGAGATTATTAACAAGGCGAATTTCAGTTTGGTTCATAATAACAAGTGTGTGACCTTTGAATTTTGTTAGGCTGTTTTTGTTTTACTGCATTGGTAGATTGATTCTTGTGTATTAAAACGAGCAAGAATCAAATTATTATCTAATAGAAAAAATTGATCTCTTCATAAATCATTAATCAACCTATTGCTCAATCTTATCCATTTCTACTGCAAAAGTGTTGTATTTTGATTTAAAAGATTTTCGATAGGGTTTTTTTCTTATCGTGTATATCGAAAAATCAAGAAATCACAGTTTTTTTTGTTATGCTTGATAGTACTTCTGTGATCGAAGGTTTTTCGACAAGTGTGAAGAAAGTGTCAATGGATTGCTGCGACGTGTTGTAAAGTACAGTGCAATACACGTCATAGATTTTATTCTGGTTTTGCGCTGATAGAATGCTTACCACAGATATAGAACTTCTGTAAAAGCGAATATTATTCATCCAATTCCAGTAATTTATCGCTGAGTCTGTTGGAATGGATTTTTCAACGCGTTTATGTTCAATTAATGAGATATTCTGTTCTTTAAAATAATTAAGTCTTGACCTCAATACCATATGTGAAACAATGTACGTACTCAAAAAGAAGCACTAATGAATCGCGATGAACTAATCTCTCATGTAGTGTATGTGAATTTCTATTTCTTATCACCATTCTTTATTATTTTGTACTATGCCGTTTATACTCATTTTTATGAAAATTTGTGAATTTTGAGTGAGATTTGAGAAAATAAGTTTAGGCAAAGTTTAGCGCATTAGAATTTCTAGGAGTTTTTTTCTTTTATTTGAAAGAGAAAATGAGTAGATCGTATTTTGTCATTGATAAGAGGAAATATCTCTGCAGTAAATGCGCATACCATTATGTGATAAAATATACATAAATGTATTTGTTAGAGTAATATGAATGCTTAGGTAGAATACGTTTTTGTATGAAAGTAGCACAGAAAGTAGCAAAGGATTTTAATACATGGGAGGTTGATTTTGCGAAATAGTTGTGGCAGTTGCCTACTCCATTCTAAGTCTTTTCAAAATTGATACATTTAAACAGGAATCTTCTCAGTTCAACATGTCAAAGTTGTGATCATTTAAAGGTAAAGAAATTTTGGAAATTATGTTGTGATAATTTAAATCTACATAAGTTTGTTATAATGATGATAGAAATAGATCTTGTCAGCTACATGTCGTTAATTTAAATTCAAATTTAAAATTCCTATTTTTTGTCGATTCTATCATTTCAGTGATTGATATAACTCATTTGATATGACGTATAAATTGAATGTATATCTCATATATATGTTTCCTTGTTTATTTCATGTAATGAGTTGTACAGGAGTTCAGCTTTGTTTTACAATGCTACATCAAACTTTGATGTTTTCAGGTAGAAACAGAACGTTTGGGTTACTATGTAACGTTAAGTTTTTGGATCGTAGCGACAGCACTATGGTTACACTCGATTTATGCCTATTATCTTGTCCGATTATATGTTGTTGCAGTTTGCTCCTTTTACATATATGTTTTACGACGTCATAATGGTATAGAACTCTTAGTAATAAAGTGGTTTACTGCTAGAAAAAAACGATTTTAATTGTTACGTTCTAGTCGTTCCTTCTTCTGTAACACTTTGTTTTCCCAGTCTAATAATGTGTAACTCTTTTTATCTAACGCTTGTTCTTACTAACAATATTTTTTAAGATTCCTTCAGTGCTGACCTATTTGTATATATTCCGATTCGACGGATAGATAACCACATTTCTGGTATCTGTCCATAGGACTTTGGTAGGAGGAGTTAGATTTGATTCTAACCATTTTTGTAAAATAGTTAAGCCAACAACACTGACCAGCAATGATTGCCAAACCTCATTATTTGATATGATCTTCATCTGCACTAGTCGTATCTCTTACAAATTTAGATGTTTCATTTAGTAAACCTCAAATAAATTTTTGCTTTAAATTTTGTGTGTTATAACAATTATATCTACGGTTATATCCTTGCTATTTCTAATATGTCAGTCAGTATAATTGTAATAGGCATTGGATAGCAAAGATATTTTGGTCAAAGTAAAAGCACAAGCAGTTAAGCAGCAGAAAATTTGCTAAATAGATGATCGCCTAGTGTATTCGACGCCAACAATGTAGTCATTGGCAATCATTTCTATTAGTTTGTCATAAAACTAATAACCGCTTCAACCGATTGTCTGAAGATTTAGTAGAAATTTGCGAAAATCATTTGTGTTACCAAATATAACACGAATTACCTGAGTTTTGACAACTATAGCAATGCAGGCAAAATGGGTATGTGTACTACGTAGTGTAGCTATTTGCCCAAAGGAAAATTTTCCTAAACCGAAAGGACTATGGGAGAAGAAAAAAATTACTGCTCTGTTTTCCAGAGCATTCGAGAATAAGGTGAAAATCACTAACAAGGCAATCAAGTCATATCTGTCTTATATTTCCAGGTAAATATGTTTATATGCTTTAAGAAGTATGTGTCACTTTTAAAGTTGATAATACTCGAATTTAGTAATCGACACAAATGGGAGCAGGTGAACCTCACGTAGTAGCTTCAGAGCAACCGCTTTGGATTCGAATACGTGGTTGGATGTTTTGCAGTTTTACCTTGCTTTCTGCTTTGTTCGGTAGGTTTTAATTTTTAGACGTTTTCTGAATATCCGTAGAAGATCCTGCATAGCTGAGTGGTACCTATATAATTATAGGATCCATTTATATCATAACACCACTCATCCCATTGCTTTTCATAAGTCCTCGATTTTGGCGGAAATGTATGGATCGTTTGGTTGGATTTTGGGTAGTGATGCCCGGTGTAAGTAACATATAAACATGCTTCTTCGAGATTTGGAGCCATATTCTTCTTTTACTATGGTGGCGAATTCTAATACTAGTTGCAGCATAGGAAATCTAGCATACATGGCTTCTTTATTTGATCACTATACCAAATGACACAAATCTTAGTTTCAAATTGAAACACTCTTGTCCTTAGCATTTCAGTATTCGATAAGTTTTACAGTCTATGATGACCTACATATTTGGAGCGAAAGTGCATGTGCGAGGAGATAGGATTGATCATAGCAAGCCTGCAATAATTATTATGAACCACAGGACCAGGTTCGCATTTTCAATGTTTTTAGAACTTTAATTTTTCTAAAAAGTGATAACCACTTGAAGATTAGACTGGCTATACTTCTGGAACGCTCTTTACACCATGGATCCGTGGTTGTGCACATCTGAGAAGATCACTCTAAAAGGCATCCTAAAATATCTTCCAGGAGCAGGTGTGTTTTGCCCATTTTAGTCCGGCTTTTATTGTCAGGGCTTTGTTTGTTGTTCGTTTTTTGTTAACTATAGTTTAAATAACCAAATTACCGAAGAGTCACTTCGTAATGAGAATCATAAACTTCTACACATAATGACTGACCTACTTAAATACAATCATTCAGTGTGATGCTACGACTCAATTTCTCGAAGTAAAATTTACTATTCTGGTCTGCACTTGAATATATTGTTAACATTATTACGTGAGATAGAAATTGAAAGTTTAAGTGATGCAAAAAAAAGTGTTATGAGATCTGAGAAAGTGCAGTACACAACGTAATTACCACATCGGAAATATACTCAGTTCATCACAAAACGAATTCGCTGTTGAGGGTCTATCATAATAATACCGTTTGCTTCATGAATCAAGATAGCATCTCGAAGAATTTGCTCACTAATGCCTTTGCGAGCACATCTGAATCATATCAATTATTATGAGATACCACTAAGGAAAATCCTTTAATGAAAACTTACGATTCCACTGCGGTTTGGAATGGGATGGCTGCATCACCTAACGTTAAATTAAGTTCTCGAAGAATGGCAAATGCTTGATCAATCGGAGACTGACGTCTTAAATACGGGGAGTCATACTGATGTGCCGAAATATTGTAAACTTAAATCGACTCACATCTCTTGCTGGAGTATTTCTGGGCGTAATGAATCTTTACTAGCTTGCATCAAACGAATCGCTTCTTCAATATCATCAGGCACTACGACGTTCGAAAGCCGAAGACGTGCTAATGCAGTTGACATCCTATAACGAGTTTTAAAAAGGGTGGATGGCATCATGTGAGGCCAAGCAAACCTAATCACAGATAGAAGAAGACGAGGAGATGTAAATGTAGAATCATCACTCTCCCTGGCGTTGCGACGCATATCAACATACATTTCGACAAGCCTAGAACAAAACTTTGGTTCCTATTAGTTTTTTCTTACGAACGCATGAAAAACTAATGTACCTCTCACGAAGACCATCTCCAACAACAGGCTGCTTACGTTGAGCTATTTCAATAAGGCGTCTATAAAGTAATCTTCAGAAATTTCTGCAACAGTGCCATTTATAGATTACCTAATTAGACGCATATCTATTGGCTTCATCCCCTCTATCTCTGGTTGTTTTGAATTCATATGAACATATGTAATGTGAGATGCAAGTCGTTTATCACTATCACGGTCCGGCCTATCTTGGATTAACCAAAGCAGATCAAATCTGAATGTGTTGATGATTGCAATAGGAATTAGGGATAGGCAATACTTAATGAGATGGGTAAATATTCTAGTAACTACCTCGAAAGAAGTGCTGCAGGAAGATCAATGTTTTGTTCGATAGACCTTTTCGGGTTGTATCTGAAAGACTGTAAAATGAATTTTCAAAGAAGACTTAGTACTTGAAATTGATTAATGAACCTTCCAAAAGCAGGATTGGCAGCCGCAATAATAGCAACACGTGCGTTCAGTGTTGTCGTGATTCCCGCTTTAGCTATGGAAATAGTCTGTTGTTCCATTACCTTCAATATAAAAATGCTTGTCCAGTCGTTTTCCTTTTTCCCTAGGTCCACAGTGATGCCACTTAATAAATATTTAAAGACCTCGTGAATAGATGTCCTATCGCTTTCCATCATCTTGTCGAACTCATCTATGCAACATACTCCACGGTCCGCAAGAACCTTAATTATTAAGACACCATCGATGGGTAATGAGAATTGCACAAATTCATTCTAATTACCAGTGCTCCTCCTTCAAGGATCATTTCACCAGTAAGGGGATCTTTAACGACCGCCGCCGTCAAACCAACACCTATTATATCGATAGTTATTACTTGTACTATTTTGCTTTTCTAAACATTAACAAACTAACCAGATGACCCACGTCCGGTCGTACACTGCGATCGAGGAGCTAGGCGGTTTACGTAGGATAAAAGCTGAGATTTGGCAACACCAGGATCACCCATGAGTAGCACATTAATACATCCTTAACTAGGCATAGTTTTCCTAGAAATAAAAGAAGTACGCTTTGAACTACCTCTAATTTTCATTCCACTGGCGTTCTTATCGACTCCTCCAACAAGAGCAAGCAACAAACTCTTCTTGACATCAGTGAGACCATAAATTTCTGGAGCGATAGAATAAGCCATCATGTCGTACAAGTTGTCTTGAGCAAGCAATTCGACCTAAGTTTGAATACGGTGATCGGAAAACAAAGCTGGTAAATATGTGGCTAGTTACTTCTTCGTCTGTAAGGTCTTCATCAGCACCTTTATCGTCCATATTGCATCTGATGTTTTCCACCGACTGCAATGTATAGTCACTCATAATATAGAATCGTTAAGCAATATGAACTAACATGTGCTTCCAGAAATGTTTCCGCCACTAGTCCACCACCTTGTCGGAATCCAGTTTTCATTAGTGGTATCAAAATACCGGAAATCTTCACAAGATCACCAGGTCCGCACTGTCGAGTTGACTCTCCATAAACATTTACTGTGAGTGTACGCGGAATAGACCCCACAGGAACTTGGTCACTCTAAATGAACCCATTAGAGCAAAATCCATTATTTGAATAAAATGGATACTACTAACTAATTCTTGAATTTTGATCTCTTGAAACTTTCCAAACTTGGAACCTCGCACTTGCATATGCAGTCGCCCGTTTGCCCTAGATTCGACGCAGTCCTTACTTGGGCAATTTGTTGCTGGCATAAATGAAGGTCCATTTACCTACATACACTCAAGTAGTATGCAGTAAATCAGAATTAACAAAGTTTGCCATGCTCTTTTTTGCAACAAGCTTCGTATGAACATAATATTATGCGAAGCAAAAGTGCTTGAAATCATTGTTTCGGCAGAATATAGGAACAAAAGGGAAATGTTGAAAAGAACATAGCATAAAAATTACTAGAAATTATCCTTACTCTTTGCAGAGGAAAATTCTAAACGCAAGAATGAAAAACGAAAAAGTGTTAAAGAACTAAGCTCCAGTAAAACTTACGGGTTGGTAAACTTCAGCGCCACATGTATCGCAAGCATACGTCATTACTTCAAGAATTGGCTTCACTTCCGTGGCACGAATTACTACTCCGCTCACTGTTACAAGCTTACCGACACAGTTGGCCTTTAAAAAGTAGGATTTTTTCCTAGAATAACATTGCTAGACCTGAACTCACTTTGATGTCACGAACTGCAAGAGGCTTTGTAGTTTCACGACTTTTGAAAATCACTTCGCTGTAGCAATATTGTTTAAATAACTTGTGTATATCTAAGTCAATCTCTCAACAAAACTCACAAGCGTCTGAGGAGTTGCGGAGGATATTTCCTCCTAACTTCCTGAGCATCACTACCGAGATACCCTTCAGATATTTTTGATTGGTCGTCCATGTGCACTCTTTGAAATATAAACGCATCTAGTGCATCACGAATGGGAGGCTAAAAGAAGGATAGTAATAAATCTAAATAGCCGTAAACTTGAACTATTAAAAATTTTCTACCTGACGATCCCCCAGTACCTCATGAACCATTTCATCAACAACGTCATTGAAAATGTGGTGGAATCTAAACCAATTAGATAGCAAACATAGTAGTGCTGGCAAAAATATTAACTAGAAAGTCACACTCAAAAAACTAGTGCCATTCTGTTCCCCTACTATCTAAGCAGATCTGTTTTCTGAGAATGGTATTGAATTGTTTTTTTTTTCGCTGCGTACCTTTTTGCATTCCCTTCAATAAGTGTTGCCAATGTCTCATCAAAACGACTGATGTCGTCAAGACTAACATAGAGTGCTACTTGTTCCCTTTCAGCTATACGTTGTACGTCTTCACGATAATAAAAGACCTGAAGTAATAAGCTGTGTTTAGCGGCACGAATTCTAAAGAACAGTAACTAAATTCACGCATCATATTCTCGTTATATGAATGAATACCTCTTTCGTAGTAATGTTCAACTTCATAAAGGAGTGTCCAAATTCTCCACTAAATTTACCTTTACTCCGCTTTCATCTACACCGTAATAATTATCCAGGAAGTCTTTTACAAGAGACTTATACTTGTCATAATCGATCTCTTCCTTGTTGAAATCCATACCAACTGGAATTAACGACTAAAAAAATATCAGGATTGCAAAATTATTTCTTTGGAAAAGAACAAAATCCAAGTTCGTGGAAATCACAGCAAACATAAATTACAAAGAACATTGATGACCTCGGATACATGGAATAACTATATTCCGAGCCTCACTTAAGCGCTCTGTAGCAAGAGAAACAGTAGAATTACGAAGGTCCTCTCGCTTTTACTATTTCCCGCTCGAAGAATTTGAAATGACCGTAGGACAAGGCTTCTCTCTGGAGCGCTTTTTACATCGAGGTAATTTTAAATGAAAATGCGGTTTCGTAGGCAATTTGGGACAAAGGGTTATTTGTAGCTTAGGAAATCAACTTGAGGTTACTCTAACTCTTAAGGGTGGGCAATGGCTTCTAATGCGTACATCTTTCTGGATAGGACATTCAAAACTGATCAGGGACGACTCAATGTTATCTTGGAATACTACTCCCGATGTGGTTACAATTATCAAGTGAGTCGTTTGCATATGTTGAAAGATAAGTTAGTACCTTGTTATTTTATTTCATATATTCTGTGGTATTTTCATGAAGCACGAAACTGTCTCAAATTATAAATTGAGTAAAGTAATGCTTTGAGTTAACAAATAGAATAAGCTTTAGCGTTAATCAATTTTGGTGTTAGAATCTATAGGTATTCTTGTGATGTATAAAATGTAAATAAATTTGTTAAAAAGCCAAGGAATTGTTTATACAGTGGAATACTAGCTTTTATAAATTTAAACGAAAAAAGTGCTAATGCATCTACACAAGATCCACAATCCAGAATTATTCTAGAAGTGTACTTTCGAAGCATTTACAGATTTTGTTGTATCCTGAAGGTACGGATAAATGTCCATTAGCAACGGAGAGAAGTCGGAAATATGCAGAGAAAAAACATTTGGTGCATTACGATTATGTGTTACATCCTCGAACCACTGGTTTCGTGCATATGGTACAGAACTTAAGGAAAGGTAGTTCACCTTTGCTTTTTTTTCTGATGCTATGAAAAATGTTTCTTTCCTTATCATAAGCAGTACACAAAATCTATTACTTCTTTTTAATGCCTAATTAACTGAACAATATCATATTCTATATCATACATTTTTAAAGATTTTTTCAAGTAGAGGATTTATATAGCAAATGAGAGAAAAGCAAATGTTTGTACACGCCTAAGCTTTTTTTTTGGTAAACATGTGTTTTTTTGGATTATTTTCTCAAATTCGT